>VKOC01047087.1:0-18451 GCA_009364415.1 Spea multiplicata
GTGTGTTCAGCAACATCTCCTGAGTTCAGTGATACCCAACATGCATGGGTTTGTCATGTTGTTTTAGATTTAAAATGCTACATTTGGGAAGTGCGCTTTTTTCTCCATTTTCGTCAGTCTGTACCAATGCCCTATCTTTGAGCCCGGTCATTCCAATTTACCCCATTAAACCATTTTTTATTAAATTAGACACACCTTGGGTATTTAAAGTGCTTTTATTTTAACTCTTTCTATGTTAAGATTTTTGAGAAGATAAAGCGCTAATTTTAGCACTTGCTCAATTTTTATTGAGTGTTTTATATGTCACTCTGCCCCCGAGATATGCTGCTACTCTGCCTCCCCAGATATGCTGTCACTCTGCCCCCGAGATATGCTGCCACTCTGCCCCCATTAGTTTTTGTGTCAGGGTGCTTTATGTCCACAGTTGCCTTGAATTTAAATAAGGCCATTCTTACTTAACAGTATACAGGAGCACAAATAATAGCTACAACCAAAAAAGTATAAAAAAATCAATTCATAGAAAATGTGACATTTTAGAGGACCAGAAACCTGATTGGCAAATGAGAAAAGATATACTGTATAGTGCACTAATATGCTAACACTGGATAGACGTTACCTAAAATTCCAATATAATAACTCTCAAATTACATTGGCATTAATTAGATGTTACACACATTTTTTCAATGATCTATATAATTCAGTAACAATTAAGTGTAATTTACAATATAGATTAAAATAGAAATCCAATAAATTACATTTTAACTGACAACTACTTAAAAATGGAAGAACACATTAAAATCTTCTGATCTTTGAAGCATGAAGCTTTGTGAAACATGTTTGCATTTCCACAGCTTTTGAATCATAAAAAGAATAAAACTGCCCTTGGAAAAAATGAAGACACTTTTGTTAACACCAGTGCCATTGCCCATAAGTAGATTTTACCTTTTTTTTAAATCTTAAATATATATATATTGAAGGACCCTTGAACACTATGTTAGCAGATACTTCTGAAGAAAAACCATAAATGGATATGTATGGCTTATTTCACTTAAATGGCATCATCTAGAACTTAAGGCAATTCAATAAAGTGGAAAAGCTACACTATATGGACAAAAGTAAAGTATTGGGAACTCTTTATTATTGAATTCAGGTGTTTCAATCAAACCCATTGCCACATGTGTATACAATCAAGCAAATAGTAATGCAGTCTGCATTTACAAACATTTGTGAAAAAAATGGGTCTGAAGAGCTTCATGAATTCAAGTGTGGTCTGTGATAGGATGGCAGCTTTGCAATACGTCAGTTAATGAAATTTCATCCCTGCTAAATATTCCGCGGTCAACTGTAAGTGGGATTATTGGAAAATGTAAGGATTTATGAACAACAGTAACTCCGCCACGAAGCGAAAGACCATGTAGTCACAAAGCGGGATCACCAAGTTCTGAACTTTCACTGGTATTCATAGCACATGCCTAAGCAGCTATATGCAAGCCTCGCATCACCAAGTACAATGTCAAGCGTTGGATCGAGTGGTGTAAAGCACACCGCAACTGGACTCTGGATCAGTGAAAATGTGTTCTGTGGAGTGACAAATCACACTTCTCTGTTTGGTAGTATGGGTGTGTCAGCTGTCAGGAAAAATTACCTACTTGACTGCATTGAGCCAGCTGTAAAGTTTGCTGGAGGAGAAATAAAGCTTTGGGGCTGTTTTTTAGGGTTTCGGCTAGGCCCGTTAATTGCAGTTAAGGTAAATTTTAATGCTTCAGCACAATAAGACATTTTAGACAATGCTATGCTGTTGAGAGAACAGTTTGAGGAAGGCACTTTTCTTTTCCAGCATAACTGTGCCCCATTACACAAAGCAAGGTCCGTAAAGGTATGGTTTGATGAGTTTGCTGTAGAAGAACTTGACTGGCATGCACAAAGGCCTGACCTATCTAACAACTTGCGAGCCAGGCCTTCTCATCCAAGATTAGTGCCTGACCTCACAAATGCTCTATTGGATGAATGGGCAAAATTTCCCCCAGAAACACTGCAAAATCTTGTGGAAAGCCTTTCCAGAAGAGTGGAAGTTATTATAGCTCCAAAGGAGGGAACAACTACATATCAATGTATAAGTATTTAGAATGGGATGTCAAAAAAACCCTATTGGTGTAATAGCCAGGTCTCCCAATACTTCTGTCCATATAGTGTATATGTTAAGCAAAAAGATGCAATTCAGCTTGTAGTAGACTCTAAAAGGGGAAAAGTATATGTTAGTTATTCAAACAAATATGATGACTAGATTCTAGCTTTAACTTATTTATGTATACTCTTGGGGGATAATGGATAGTCTCTGTTCCCGAAAATGCTACACCCAATCACAAATGAATGGATTCTTGCTGAGCCAATAGAGAATAACTCCTACCTAGGAAGTGACTTGATGTGGCACATTAAGGAACATCTCGCATTTTTAATCTTTTATGGAAATAAAATGAATTATTTAAGTGTGTGTATTTGTTTTAATATATTCCTTTGCTTTGTAGTTATCACTGCAGATGGTAGGAAGTGCTAGCAGCTGAACCTTTAAAGGAAGGCTATAGAAAATGCTAATTTGGTTAGTGAACCAGCTTGGTGAAGCCTTCTGGCTGCTGATTGGTGGCTGGAGTCCAGGGCTCAGCCAATCAGAAGCTGACCCTGAGCCCTAGCTGGTGGTGACACCTAACAAGGGCTGACCAATCAGAGAGAGGTGAACCTGGGCCGGCTGCTGATTGGTTGCTGGGGTCAGCTGACTAGACTCAGCCAATCAGCAGTTGGCACTGAGCCCTAGACTCCTGATTGGTAGGTGGTGTCATCTGACCAGGGCTGACCAATCAGAGAGAGAGGTGAGACAGGGCCAGCTGCTGATTGGTTGCTGGAGTCAGCTGACTAGGCTCAACCAATCAGCAGCTGGCCCTGAGCCCTCAAAAAAAAAGGTGAAACCAACATAGCAGCATACTGCATGGCGGATTTGAACTTGCGAGCAATTGGGTGGAAGCCCAACAACGTAACCACAACTCCAAACTAGAGGTTCAGGATATTCTTAGTTGATAATGGATAGTCTCTGTAGCATAACTGTTTAGTATTCTCTTGGATTCTTGAGGTTCTGGGTTCAATTCCCCAAGGCTTAAATTTCATCTTTTTTTGGATGTTTTATTTTTTGTGTGCTTTTTTGTATTTGGTTAGGAAGAAAAAGCGATTCTGAGCAACCACGTAGACCAAAACATAAGCCATCTTGTCTTTGCCCTTACAAGCCACCATTCTTTAGTTTATTTAGTGCGTTTGCTTGGGAGTCTTGTTTTTCCTAACAATTATGCTTCTTCTCGTTGGTGTAGTGGTTAAGGGGTTAGAACTTGGTTTCTTGCGGTTCTGCGTTCGATTCTCTTTGTCTTTACCTCAACCTGTTCAGGTTTTTTTTTTCTGGCGACTAAAACATAAGACATCTTTTAGTTTATTTAGTGTGTTTGTTTGGGAGTCAGGCTAGGTAAAGGACTGTATGGGGGAATCCTTCCTCTACATCGTTATCCCTGTGGTGTAGTAGTTAAGGAGTTGAACTTGCTTTCTTGACATTCTGAGTTCAATTCCTTGTGTTTTCATCTTTACCTCGATCTGTTTTGGTGTTTGGTTGTTTTTGAGAATATAAGCGATTCTTAGTAACCACGTAGACCAAAACATGACATCTTGTCTCTGCCCTTACAAGCCACCATTTTTTAGTTTATTTAGCGCGTTTGTTTGGGAGTCAGGCTAGGTAAAGAACTGTATGGGAGATTGTTTCACAGAGCCATTATGCCTGTTCTCTATGGTGTAGTGGTTAAGGAGTTGCCCTTGGTTTCTCGTGGTTCTGAGTTCAATTCCCTATATCTTTATAGTGTGTTTGTTTGGTAGTCATGCCAAGTAAAGGACTGTGTGGGGGGAGAAACAAATGGATTGTTACTGTTGGTACTTATTCCTGTTCTCTGTGGCAAAATGTTTAAGATGTTGGATTTGGTTCCTGAGATTTACCTTTTCCTGGACATAGACCAAAACACAAGCCACTCAGTCTCTGCCCTTGCAAGCCGCCATTTTTTGGTTTATTTAGTGTGTTTGTTTGGGAGGAAGGCTAGCTACAAGACTACATTGATGTAAAAAAAACAATGGATAGTTTCAGGGCAAAAGCCTTGGTAGTGTCTGTAGTGTAGCGGTTAAGGTGTAAAATTAGGGTACTTTGGTACCTGGTTTAAATTTCATGGTGGTCCTTTATTCAATTGTCTCTAATGTCTGTTTTGTTTTAGGCTAGGGCTTATCTTTTTACAGTATTTCCCCTGTCTCTGGTTTTATATTGCCATTGGCCCTATTCTTTTGCTTTGGTGTTTTTCCTGCCTCCACCATTGCTTTTACTGAAGGCACAAGGTTTCTCTGACCATATTGTCTCCAATAATGCTAATGTCTTTTCCTTAGCTTATCATGAGTAGTTCTCCTTTCCATTGCTTGAATGTGTCATGTTCAATCCCTTTCTGTTGTGTTGTGTCTCTGTAGCTTACTGGCTTGATGTGTGAATACTAGGCCCATTAGAAGTCAGGTGCTACAGCACAAATAGTTTTCAGAAGGGTTTCCATTTCCAATATCTTACTTTGCCAGTGTTAGCCAGGGCCAACACTGTCTGCTTTCTCCAGGAGACCGCTGAGCTGACAGAGTATAACACAAGAGTCAAGGGGCTTGTGCGAAGTTGAAGATGATTGAACTCTCCATTGTACAGGTTAGCCAAATTCTTCCTGCACAAAAGCTCACCAAAATGTTCTCTTCATAACGTCAGACCTCAATCGTTCCTGGGCCTCATGTTGGTTTTTATGCCTATCCCATGCATGTTTACATTCTCTCACTTTATTAGCCTCTACCGCTTCTGCTGGGAGGCTGTTCCATTTCTTTACCACTCTCGGAGTAAAACTTCTTTATATTACATCTAAGCCTCTGACTCACTAGTTTCAGATTATGACCTTGTTTAACCACTTCTCCTCTTTTGAAACAAACATCCCTCCTGTCTTTAAGGATTTGCAGTATTTTCTCCAAACCTATACATATTGAGGTTCCTTAGTCTCTCCTGATCCTGAGCCTGCATTATTCTTATCTACAATGGTAAGTTGAACATTTCCTTTCACTGTAACTCATCAAGCGCTCAGGGAATTGTTTATTCTTTACATGTAGAGATACTTTATCTTTATTAAGTTTATTGGTTTTAAATTGCAGTTTCAGTGTTTCTCTTTTTTACTTTATCTTTTGTATTCTTCACTTTTGTTTTCTTTTCCCCAATGTCTTCATCCCTTTCCCCAAGGTCTGTATCTTACTCTTCTAGCCTGCCCACTCTCATTGTATACCTCCTAGTACCCCTATACTCTTCTTTGCAATTCACTTATTTTACCCTTTTTTTTTGCTTTTAACTTATTGTTGTTGAGGGGTTTTGATGTTGTTGCAAGGAACCTGTTGCATCAGCATGAGTTAATATCCTTTGTACATATTTCATATAATGAAACCTGTTGTTTTGTTCAGTATAGCATACATAATGTAATCAAAGTACACACTTGAAACATATGAGCCAATGCCTGTAAGTGCCATGTTATATCCAATCTGAACCATTGAATGGTTTGTAGACTGGGTCATCCTCTCCATCTGATAAATATGTTTGAGTCTCACCAAAACGTTTCCAATAGCAGGTTTCAGTTTCTTGCAATCTTTACTTTAACAGATAAAAATAGGAACCCCAGTACCCTCCTATGAAATTTTATTTTTATATGCTGAGGGATGGCCAACATAATGCGCACTTCTGGTGAAGATCTTTTTTGGTAACCTCAGAATAATCGAGACATCTAAAGACTTTTGCTAAATGAATAAAACCCTCTCCCAAATTTCTGGAGAATATTGTGTGTTAAGCTGATAAAAATATCATAACATATAGAAATGAAACCATGTGAGTATGGAGCTTGTGTTGGCCCAGGACAGCATGGGTACCTATAATAATTAATAATGTTGCCATTGTAAATAACACTTTGGTATCATTTTATCCCACTTCTTGTAATTTCCCATATGAAACAGATCTATCCAACATGGTGCCGACTAGATCCAGACATAGTGTGTGTCATCCCGTGCCACACACAACATGGCACCCGCTGTGGGCCTCCATAACTAGGAGTCTTCTCAGGAGGGTCACGCAGTGGCCCGTGGGGAGTTTTATGTTTGTTTCAAGGCCCCCTTAGGCACACATTTTTAGTAGGAGGCGAAGGAAGAAAGTTGGAAAGGGGAATATGTGGACATTTTCTCCCTTCTCCCCTTGGAAAAGTTTGCCTAGACAGGTTGTGTAAGGAAGAGGTTAGTCAAGAGGAGGATGAGGAAAAGAGGCGATATCGCCTTATCCCTTTGACTTTTATCAATTGGCTTCAGGCCTTTGCCATTCTGGCCAGAGCTATTGATCAAAAGGCACCCGGGCATTGCTCAGGCCTCTTCTGCTATCTTGATAGCATTGATAAGTCCTATAGGACCTTTGGAGGAAAGTTGTGGCTGCGCTATGAAAAACAATTTTGGAAACACATGGCGTTATGCCTGGGTCTCCACTGCGATCATAAGGATATAGTGCTGTGGTTGAGGGTTATAACCCCAGTGAGATCTTCCTCCCAGTCTTTTCAGGGGCCCTGGCTGGGATGCAGAAGGGGTACTGTTGAAAATTTAATGAGGGTGTGTAGGTGGGGGACTATCTGCTGTTTCCGCCATAATGTTCAGGATGCAATGGCTCCCACTCCCCCTCAAGATGCCCCTAGCAGTAGAGGGGCAGTAATGGTACCAGTGGTTAAAAAAGGGGAGACTCCGGAATGCGGCTCCCGTGGCTGACTAGATACCCCAACAGGGATGCGGCTTCACTGTTAACTGAATGTTTTAGGGAGGGTTTTCATATCCCTTTTCATAGTGGGGACAATATTGTTAGTTCCTGTAATTTGAAGTCGGCATTGGCAAACCCAGGAGTAGTGTCTAATAAGTTGGCTAAGGATGTTAATTTGGGGTGCATGGCTGGTCCCTTTGATGTGTCTCCCACTCTGTGTATCTCTACTTTGGGGGTTGTCCCTAAAAAAGAAGCGGGTAAGCTCCACTTAATTTGTCCTCCCTTAGGAGCCGGTTGGTCAATGATGGTATTGATCCCGAGCTATGCACCTTGTCGTATACGTCTTTTGAATTGGTGGCCTATTGGGTGAGGACTTTTGGTAGGGCTGTGCTGATGGCATTCACTTGCTGGGGTCTGAGTGGCAAATAAGGGTGCAAAGAACTGACATACCTTCTACTTTGGTGTGAGTATCATAGCCATAAACGCACAGCATAGTATTTCATTTCCAACAGAGACAAATTGATTTGAACTAAAGAACATTTTACAGTATCCTAACAACACCAAAAAGTTAATAAAACATGCAATAAAATGAAAAACAAAACAGAGGTGCATTTCAGTTTGCAAGAAATGTATTTATTAGAATTATAAGAGAACATAATTATGAAAATGATTTTTAAGAATATCAAATCAAATAAGGTAATTACGTAAAAGAGCAACCATAGCTTTCTTCATGGTGCATCGAAGTAAAGTAACACTGTGGGAGAAATATGAAATCCAAATCAGTGATCAATGTTATTAGAAAGAAAAAACGTAGTCTAGTAGTTTATGATGCACAATAAAAACTATATTTCGAACTGTTTGCTTTAAAAGCATACTATTTAAATGCATTAAAAAGAATACATTTAACAATATAGAAAACAATGAACTCTTGATTCATAAGTAGCCAATTGTAGCAAGAAAATTGTATTACCTGCATTCATACTAATAAGGACCTTATAATAGAATAATATGTACTAATAACATTATTACATATTTGAAGTTGTTTTTGCTCTCTCATCTTACTCCTAAGATATACATAATAAGGTTTCTAAGTCTTTCCTGACATTTTTTTTCAGTTTGACTAAATCAAATCATTTTGTATACTTGCATTCATTGCTTTCTTTAGTGAATAGACCTTATGGCTTCCTTAGACATTGGTTCCATAGTTATAAGGCTTAACAATGATTTTATAAGGACTTTCTCATAGAGGAAAAATGACATTCCAACCCCCATATGGCACATTAACAAACATTTAAATCAAATGCTTGCTTAATAAACTCCTCTACTAACATACTATCCAGTTCCGCCACTGGAGATCTGTCAATAATAATAATAATTATATATTTATTTTTAGTTTCTGTATCGACCGAATCTTGTCCTGTAACACCCTGAATACCATGTGACCTAACATATATTGGGTAACACTGTCTCCTTTCCTTCCCTTTCTATACTCTGTTGTGGCTATATACCAGTTATGAGATTCACAAAACCACAACTGCAATGGCAACCAAATCCAAACTATGTTTATTTGTAATTTAAGTTAAATCAGTGAACAAACATTTTCTGTAAACTTCAAGTATTTGTATGCATAGCCTTACTTTTGGTCCCTTCTGACCATACAATAAATTTGTTGTCATTTTGTATACATTCTGCTTAACACTGTGCATGTCCTTTCAAAAATCCAGCTTCCAGTGATAGCACTTCTCTGCTTCTTTATCGCCCAGGCCTCTATCACTGCTTTTCTCTTTAATTCATCCTATATTTTGTATCATCACTTTCCGCATATCACCATATGTTAGTCATGTACATACATGAAAGCGGTGTAAATAAATTGCTGTGTAAACAAATGTCTATAAATGCTTTTGAGAATGAATTCTCATTTTTTTTGAGAATCAAAACTATAGATATATTTTTAGTTTAAAAGGTTTAGAAAGTAGTTTGTTTTAGGTAAAATTATGGACTACAATGGTTTAATCAGCCTTTATAAATAAAATGCATTATTTTACTAAAACTACTATGTAATTAGAGAAATTGTTACAAAATGTAAAAATACAGATAGAAATATTACAGAATAACTTACAGCAAAGTATATTACTCTTTCGCTTAGCCACCTAAGCCACCTAAGTCAAGCAATGCAACGCCACCACCATGAACAAGGCCAAGTTCCACCTGTATAGGAAAGAAAATCTTACAATAGATCTATTTTCTAGATTGAGTTTGAATTCTCCAACTCCTTGGCAACACTATGTATTATCATGGGTAAACCCAAGTGAACTTCTGCTGGAAGATGGTCTCCAAGCAAAACCCAGGGTTCCCAAGTATAGTGACATGTATGAGAGATCTCCAGAATGGGAAATCAAGGCTGATATACAGTATATAGTTGTCTGAATGGCAATATGTATACCACCAAGCTGTACTAGTAAAGTTACTTCTAACACATATCAAGTTTAATTTGAATTTGATTTTAATTTCACAAAAGTATATGTTTTCATGTACGGTTTGTAATAATAGAAGTACTCTGGATGATATATCCTAAAGGTGACAATCCTGTGAGGTTACAAAAAAATAAGACAGGATCTTATTTATTAAGAAGAATAAGTATTCATTAGATACTCTTAACATTTAGATGGCATGGCAGACGAGCCCCCTACTGGCGACAAATAGAGTCGCTTTTTCAGATTTTTTAACTCCTAGTGCGACCAATAAAGTCGCTTGTACGGACATTTAACTGATAGAGCAGGGAGACCAGTGGTCTCTGCCAGACAAGTTGCTGCATTAGGATTTTAAAAGTCTGTACGAGGGACTGTATTAGGTCACTCATACAGACTTAAAATCCTGGTGCTGTAACTTGGCCGGGAGAGACCACTGGTCTCCCTGCTCTATCAGTTAAATGTCCATACAAGCAACTTTATTGGGCATTCGTACGGACTTTTAACTGTTGCAGCAGGGAGACCAGTGGTCAGGTTGCACCTTAAGGAGTTAAGGGGCCGTGCGAGTGAGCCTATTGGTCACCTGCAGGCTCTTCCTCTGACATCAACCAATAGGCTCAATCGCACGGCCCTACAACCCCTTACGGCGAACCTGCGGATTTCTGCTTCCGTCAACTCCTGCGATGCCGTGAAGATAAGGTAGGCTAGATGGGGAAGGGACCATGGAGATTAGTAGACAAAGACGATCGCGAAGATTCTTCAAACACGAAAACGCACTCTTCGTGTACGTTTTCGAAGACGAATGCACAACTCTAGTATATTCTTGTTCTTAACCTCTTCAAAACTATTATACCTGTTATACGGAAGGCCACTACTCATTTAGCAAAGATCAGTGATTTTCCTTTGTGGTGCTTAAGTCTTAGTCTGTCTTATTTATCAGTACAAAGTACAATGTGGCCATTAATCAGAAAGAATATAAAGTTTTCTTAAAGAGCATCTAAAACAATTGCCTGTATGATATTGTGTGCAATATCATAATAATGAAATATTTTAATGATAATGGTGTAAAGCACTCACTTGGTCAGAAATACTTTTAAATTTAATTTTCTATTTTATACCCATATTTAGATATTTTTTCTATGAAATCACTTTTGTCATCTGCAGCCCACCATAGAGGTAACCTAGACAGCATCCAGGAAGTTCTCTTGGTAGAAGCCACAACTTGCCCTGAGCCCACTTTGGAGTGTTGGCATACGTATCAATAGGCAGGCAGCCAGCCAAATAGAAAATGGGACAGTGGTTCAGAAATATAATTAACACTAAACCTAGTGCTTACTGTGGCTATATATATTTTCTTAAAGCTACTTTTTATGTTTAGAGCATTACTATTTGTTACTGATTTTTTTTAAATGTTGCTTTATATAAAGTACAATTCTTTATATAAAGGGCATAAGCATGACACACTTACCACGGGACATAGCAGGGGACCTACCAGTGTCTTGATTAAGTCATTTTGCTAAACAAATAACAATTGAAAATGTTTAAGAAAACATAAGAATAGTAATATAATGTAATTTTACATGTAACAACCAACAACTTAGCAAAGGCCTACACACTTGCAAAGTTATTTTGAGTAGTATATGTTCTTGTTATCCTTAAACTATACGCTTAAAGATCTATATTATGTATGTATACTTTTCTATATATATGTATATATAGAATATATATTTCTAGATTCAAATTTCCTCTTCTTGGCTTTATACCCCTTTCAGATATTGCTCCCCTTTTGTTAAGTTTGCACTCTCCGATAAATCCTGCAACCTGACTTTTATGTCACTGACAATTAACAGGGATGACAAAAAGCGAGGGATCATAGCAACTAAATATATGTATAATGTTTTTTTGTGCATATTTTAGCTTCACTACTTAGCTATTACTTAGGAAAACAAACAAAAAAATATATATATATATATAATAAGTTACAGAGCCGTAAAAGTGTGAGGGAGGCCAATAATACCTTTAATACCGTACAAAATAGTGATGCCATATAAACTTACCAAAACCTTTCTCACAAGTTCACGTGTTGCGTTATCCACTAACTTAGCAACTTCTAATGAAAGCTCTTCCTGAAAAATAGGAATGTTAGAGGGGGCAATAAAAGAGATTAACTACATAAACTACATGAAGCCTCACACGGCGAAACGCGTAGAGTGAAATTTTTAGCTACTTTTATCTGTACTAGTGCTTTTTAATTTGTTTTAATGCTTTTATAGCTGTATCTGGGATTCACTCAGCTCATTGTTATTTTTGGAATAAATGTTCTTTTCAATACACCCTCCATGTGGATAGTGGATGTTTGAAACACCACACACCCACGAGCATTCCTCCAGTGGATTGCCAAGTCTGAGGAATATATGGACGTGACCAGACCTGCACCAGGAATTACGGGCATTTTTTACACTTCTTTGGTGTAAGTATATCTCCATTTGTTGCGTCTTTAGCGCATATACAATAATACACTATTGAAGTTTTTTTCTGTTTTTTCCCCTCGGTATACATCTTTTACATGGACCTAGAGGCCACCTCTGTGACGCATTGAATCAAAAAGAAACACTGTGAGTGCGTAATTTACAACACGCAGGGCAAATTACGCTTGTTGTGTACACCTACACTAAATTATCTTCTTTTCTGTTTTGATTGCATTACTATCTACACTGAATGGAATACATAAGCGCCCCCTAGTGGACTTATGGGTACAATTATCAAGCATTAAATCATATTATTACACCAGGGCACAGTTTCTGTTTTCATTAAAAGTTGAATAATACAAGGTTTGAACTCATTATGGAATGAATCATGGGCAGACTAAATGGGGTGATGTTTTTTATTGTCCAATAAATTCTATGTAATTCTATGTTTCTATGTGCTAATATATAAGCACCATGTGATATTTTTATATAGCATAAAACCAATGCCAGGGCAACAAAAGGATATTGTATTAACAAGTTTGTTTAATACAAACATACTATTATGAAAATCATAATAAGATAACCTTGTAACATTTTGCAGTGGTATCCAGTGATGATTTGTAACACAAGGCTAAATATTATACAATATTAATTGTAAACTGTTTGTTTAAATGCTACTTGAAGAATTCCCAAATGTAAACATAGTTTTAGCTTATAGAGAATTGATATTCTATAGAAAAATCTTGTTGGATGGAAAAAAAAAAAAGAATCCTGTGTATTTTTTTTTTTTGAAAAATAAATCTTACCAGTTCATCCCGAGTTCCTAGCACTTCAACTAGGCTGCAACCAGCATTCTTCTGTTAAAAGGGGAAAACAAAATACAGAGAATTTCAAATTTGGCTAATATAGGTCAATTTTTACATGGATGAATATGGATGGTTAAAAAACATATACTGTCACATTTGTTTCAAAAACAATCTTGGCCAGACCTAGAAATGTGCAAATCAGGAGCATGACTAGAAATAACAGGGTGGTGCAAAAATTGCCTCTGGGCAAATAAATTGTTCATTGTGTATTTGTATTTAATCTCAACAGGTAAGTATTATATCACAATGTAATGGCAGAGACCAAAAAAGTTATTTACAATTTACAAAGAGTGTTGTGTTTGGGGTGTTTTTTTACATCAAGAGACCAACACCCAAGCCTGTATACTTTTTACTTTAATTGTCCCGTTTGTTTATTTTACCTAACTCTATACTTACATTGTAAGCTGTTTATACTTTGAGATATTGAGGAGCAGCTGCCATTCTGGCACAGGTTTCCTTTCTGACATAATACTTTTCTAATAACATTCTTTAGGAGAAAGTACATCAATTTGGGATCTTATTACTATTTCACTAAAGTATTATACAAAATGGAATCTACCTAGTGATATTGTACAATTTCCTATAATTAGGGCCTTTGTTAATCTTTATTTTTTTTTAAACGAATATGCAAATAAATAGTTGCTTTAAAACACTTAATTGAATTTACTTACTAAATTGAATTTACTTACTAAATCATCATAGAGTTCAAGATATAGCCTATCAGGGTCGTTAGCCTGAAAAAAATAATCATCATGTTTTGTTATGACAAAATACTATTTTCTTTTTTAATTCCCCCATGATCTTTACATCTGTATGAATATACAAATGTAACCCTGGTATCTATATACCTCCAGTTACTATAGATACAGACTTCCTGGGCAGAGAGTGATCACTGGAGCACTGGGCATGACTTGGGGCCAATAGGAAGTGAGGTCCTTCCCCCAGACTGCCTGGGGAGTAGGGAGAGAGGGACTGGAGGTGGCTGAGCTGGGGAAAAAGGAAGGGTGACTTGGTCTCTACAGAAAAGCACCCCGAGAGATCTCTGTACCTTCCCTGTTGCTGAGGATCCCACAAGTCTCTGCTATGAGGAGCTGATTAATTCCTGTGTCAGGCTGCTAGGTGTCTGAAGGCAGATGTGCTGCAGTGAGCTTGCCATGTGGTTCCAGTTGGAATACTGAATCCAGTATACAGCAGAAGGCCTACAGAAGCTAAAGCTGCCAGACTGCACCAGATCTAGATATCAGAGGAAGGTACTCGGGATTAGTTACAGGCATTGAGACCATCACTACCCATTTCAAGGGAAGTATTACCTCCATCAACGGCCCCAACATCTATGTGCACCAACGTTACCCCAGGGGACTGATAACTATACAAGGTTGGGTTCCTAATTATTTGGGGAGGCAGGTGATTTGGACTGGGCTTGATTTAGCTATATTTTGTTTGCTGTATACCTGTTGATATTATTGAAATGCTGTTGGTTCCTGATCTAAACTAATATGAGTTCATCTGTTTGACAACTTTGCATTCTTTGTGTGTTGAGTTATATATGTGCCCTAGTACACCACACTCTTAATTCCCTGGAGTAATTACTAGGTGGAGGCACTGCCAAACGGTCATATTAAACCTTAACTCTCCACTATGCAGAGGCCAGGATCTCCTGTAGGCGCCAGCCAGGGTGTACACACTATGATGGATGTCAGGCCCAAAGTAAAAAGTGTCACAGATGGAGGCACTGCTGAGATGATTAGGGTTAATTTTGGGACCCCCAACACTGCTGGCCATCATCCTTAAAAGTATATGACTGGGCCTTGGACTTGGAAATTCCCCCATGGGAAGCTGTATCTGTGTGTGAAATTCCTAAAAATAAAGGAATAAAATCAAAGCAATTGATGGCTACTTTTAGACAGATTCCTGGACTGGAATATGCTCAGATAGTGGACACTATAGTAGATACTATTGGAAAATAAAGGGGCTGCACTAGTTACTGGGGGTGCCCGATTAAAACAGGAGGATTGCCCAGCAGTAATACACCTCCCAGGAGCTCATCCCACTGGATGTCCTTTAGTGTATCCAAAGATGACTAAAACCACAACAGTGAGTGATATGATGCCCCAGTTTGCTGCTAAGCTTGAGCCCAATTCCCTAAATACAATGGTTGGTGAGGTGACCAAGGTATCAGGCTCTGAGGTAAATTTGTCTCTTCTCATAAAACAACTATCTGATAATATTGTGAAATCTTCCCATACTCATAGTTATCGCAGGTTAAAGATTTTCTCAGGAACTCTCCCTGTTCCTAAAGGAGAGGAAGGGTTTGATGTGTGGCAAGATAACACTTTACAAGTCATGGAAGAATGGACCTGTGATGAGGCTAGCAAAAGACAAAGGCTGATAGAATGCCTAAGACCACCAGCATCAGATCTTGTTAAGTTACATAGGGCCCAATGTGATAATCCAACAGCTGCATAGTTAATTAAAATACTGAGTGATGCTTATGCCTCAGTGGTAGATCCAGTAGACATGCCTGCACGTTACTTTGCCATGAAGCAAAAAGAGAAAGAAAAGTTGTCTACTTTTATCACTCGACTGGGGTTGATGTTAGCTAAGTTAGTGGACAAAAAAGTAATTGCCATCAGTGAGGTTAACAAATATAGGCAGAGGCAGGTACTAAGAGGGGCGCTTAAGTTAGACCCAGTGATACTGTCTCTCAGGGCTACCCTAAGTGAAGAGAAATGTCTTACATTTTCAGAGATTACCGACATGGTAAAACAAATAGAGAGTCAAATGTGCGATGAAACTGTGAAAGGGGTAGATAAAACCACCCACAACCTGAATCCTAAAATAGTTGAAGATTTGAATGCTTTACACCAGAAGCTATCTGAAATGACTGTTCAGAAAGGTATTTTAGAAGACAAAAATACTCATTCATTTTCAGAACAATCTAAAAATATGGCAGTAGCCCCATCTCCTACGAGATCTCGAACCATTCGCTGTTATGGGTGTGGTGTAGAAGGACATACAATTCGTCAGTGTACTGGTAATTCACAATCCAAACAAGTAAATCAGGTTGCCATCACTAGAAGTGTGCAAGATTATACCTGCAAATCAAAGGCAAGAAAGAAAAGACCTACAAAACGAGCATATAGTCATTCTTTAACTACCAGGATAGGCCCAAAAGCTATAATACTAGTACTAGTCAATGGGATCTTTGCGTCAGCCTTAATAGATACTGGATCTCAAGTAACCATTATCTACAGATCATTTTACAATCATCACCTGAGACACTTACCAATGCAAACAAAAGACAAGATAACCTTATGGGGCTTGAGTTTACAAGCATACCCTGTGCATGGGGTTATAAAGGTCAAAATAGTGATTCCTCCGCTCAATACAGGAGCAGCATGTCCCATGGAGGTGGAAGCCTTAATATGTCCTGAACCAGGTGATCATCCAAGTGCTCCTTTAATTCTTGGTACTAACACAGAGGTAGTGCAGGATTTGTTCAAAAAAAAAGAAGATTTAACACGGTTAGATCTATATCCTGTACTAAAAGGAGAGTGTAGTAAATTGACTGCTGAAGGTAAACATGGATATTGCTACAACAAGAGCAGAAGAACTGTAATTATACCTGCTGGACATGTTAAAGTTCTGCATGCTATAGCTGGCTATCCAGAGAGAGATGAAGGTGATCGCTATTTCTCTTTGGAGTCAACCCCTAGAGAAGATGCCGCTATAGGGTGGACAGTGGTGCCTGAGGTACAAGATTGGGGTTTCGGCTATCCTAAGAGATTCCCAGTAACAATCAGAAATTTCTCACCTCATCCAGTAGAAATCATGCCTAATCAACAACTGGCTTTAATCTATGCTGTGAAGGAAGTGACTCCATATAACCATGTGAGTGCAATGTCAGTGCAACCTACTCCTGCTGCTTTGAGTTTTGATTTAGGAGATTCATCTTTACCACCCGAATGGAAAGAGAGCCTTAAGTCTAAATTACTCCTAAGGGAAGCAGTATATTCCCAAGGTGAGATGGATGTAGGGTGTGCAAAGAGTGCTCAGCATAAAATGCGATTGAATGACTACACTCCTTTTAGAGAGCGATCAAGAAGAATTGCTCCACGAGATGTAGAGGATGTCAGAAATGTTCTACAAGAGATGGAGACTGCTGGAATAATCACAGAATCCTGTAGCCCATATGCTTTGCCTATAGTAGTTGTGCGGAAGAAGAATGGATCTGTCAGGTTGTGTGTGGATTACCGGACTCTGAATAAAAGAACTATCCCAGACCAATATACCGTGCCTAGAATTGAAGACCTTCTGAATGCTCTTTCAGGAAACAAGTGGTTCAGTGTTTTAGATTTGAGGTCTGGTTATTACCAAGTACCCATGAGTGCTGATGATCAAGAGAAAAACGCTTTCATCTGTCCTTTAGGTTTCTATCAGTTTACAAGAATGCCGCAAGGTATCTCAGGGGCACCTGCCACCTTTCAACGCCTTATGGAGAAGACTATTGGGGGCATGAATCCTAAAGAGTGCTTAGTGTATCTGGATGACCTCATTGTGTTTGAAAAGACTCCTGAAGAACACGAGGCCAGGTTGGTGAAAGTACTGGATAGACTACAGAGAGAAGGTTTAAAATTATCTCTTGATAAGTGCAAATTTGCAAGGACATCTGTTACCTATGTGGGTCACATTGTATCTGCTGAGGGGGTGGCCACAGATCCAGCCAAAGTGGAGGCCGTTGTCAACTGGCCAAGGCCAAATAATGTGGTAGAACTTCGTTCTTTCTTGGGTTTCTGTGGGTACTATCGAAGATTTGTTGAAGGATACTCTCGAATTGCCCGAGAACTGCATGATTTATTAAAGACTTCAACAGGGAACGTAGAGGAAAGAATGGCACACCCTAAAATTCCTTTTGGTGAGAAGTGGACACCTGGTTGTGAAGAGGCTTTTAATACTTTAAAGAAGAGACTAACCGAAGCACCAGTTTTAGCTTATGCAGATCCAGAAAAACCATATATTCTACATGTAGATGCCAGTTTTGAAGGATTGGGAGCCGTTCTTCATCAGCCTGATAATGCAGGGTTAAGACCCATAGCTTATATCAGCAGGAGCTTGATGGATAGTGAGCACAATTACCCTGTGCATAAACTTGAATTTCTGGCGCTTAAGTGGGCCATTGTGGATAAGTTACGTGGTTACCTATTCGGAGTCACTTTTGAGGCGAGAACTGATAACAATCCCCTTACTTATATAATGACTACTGCAAAACTGGATGCTACAGGACATCGATGGCTGGCAGCCCTATCCAACTACCAATTCACACTGAAGTATAGGCCAGGCCCCAAAAACATTGGAGCAGATGCACTTTCACGTCGGCCTGGACTACCCTCTACTCCAGAAGATGAGGAATGAGAAGAGATCCCAGGTCCTGGAATCAGGGCCATGTGTAAAACTACTACGATAGTAGAGGACAGAGTTAATTTCTCTGAACTGAGAGTAGTTGATTCCCTGGGATGCCATCCTAAGGTTCTTCCTGCTGCTTTGTATCAGCCCATGACTGTGGCTTTAAAAAGATGGTCCATAATAGGACCAGAAGAGAAGAGAGAGGCTCAAGAAAAGGGTCCCAGAGGTGGGACTGGTATTAAAAGCTGTACAAGAAACTAATGCTAACTTGCTAAAAGAATTGCCTGCAGGCCCTAGAGAACTATATAGAAGAGAATGGAGCAAACTCAGAATAGAAGAAAACTTGCTATATAGAGTTGTGCAGTATCATGATCATCCTGGAAG
>VKOC01047088.1:0-13933 GCA_009364415.1 Spea multiplicata
CCCCCAGCTGCCTGATCGCTTCATGAGAGCGACAGTGCAGCGTTAACCCCTTCAATGCCGCGGCATTTAGGGGTTAATTCCCGTTTTGTACGGGGCTCTGCTGCTGGTGGTCTGCCTGGCAGACCAGCAACAGCAAAAACGAGCCCCCACAAGCCCTTTGATGATTCCTGTAGGCATGGAAGCCTACAGCAGTCATCAAAGACTCCCCCTGCACTGGCTGGTCTATAGACCAGCAACTGCATCCCAGCTGCCAGAGGCAGCTTCATGGACAGGGGGAGAGGGTTCTTCGGTCTCCACATGAGTATGGAGACCAGCCCCAACACCCCCCTGCTGCCTGATCGCTCCATGAGAGCGACAGTGCAGCGTTAACCCCTTCAATGCCACAATTGTGTATAACACATTTGTGGCATTGCAGGTGTTAACATTTGTCCCCACAAGTTTGTGGGGACTAAATATCAGTCAATGCTGTGCTCCAATAGAACATCAGCAACGAAAGAGTTAAAAAAATACAATTAAAAAAAAAACAACAACACTGACCTGAAAGTCCAGGGTGCTTCCAGGTAAAACTCTGAGTTTAGTAAGTGGGCTGATGATGATCAGATCACTCCTGACCAACTGGTAGTTTTAAAAAAATCCTGGCTCCTAACTTTTTTACCTGGTGCCTAGATTTACAACAAATTTGTCAAGCCCTTGTCGCGGTTTGTTGAGTATGGGGTTGCGTAGCCGCAGACCAGTCAGGGTGCTCAATAGGCACATGAGCATAAGAACTGGACCACGGCGCAATGGAATAAGGTAGCCTGGTCTGATGAATTACTTTTTCTTTTACATCACGTCGATGAACACATGGCACCAGGATGCACTATGGGGAAAAAGGCAAGCCAGCGGATGCGGTGTAATGCTTTGGGCAATGTTCTGTTCTGTGAAACCTCGAGTCCTGCTATTCATGTTGCTGTTACTTTGACATGCCTCAACGGGCCAGGAATGTTTTGGCAAAAGGGGGAACCTACACAATATTAGGCAGGTAGTCAATGTTTTGGCTGAATGGCGTACACACACACACAAAATCACTGAATAGCACCACAGAATGTGTCACTGTTATAATAGATAGCAATAGAAATAATAGCCACAACACAATTTGGGCTGGGGACTCTGGCCACAATCAATGCCTTGAATTCATTAAAGTGTATATATTTATTGGTCTTGACCCATGCAGAAAAAATTTAACCACTTTCCAGGGTTGGGCACCTGAAATGTTGGGGTAATACCAGTAGTTTATGTGAAAGTGTGTATCTACATTCCAGTAATGTTGCATGGCAGACAGTCTCACTCCAAATGTAATATCAATAATATATTTCTGAAAGCTGCATGTACCCACATGCATAAAAATCCATGACTACCTATAGGTATCTTTGAGGCCAGCGAATATCCTTGTATGATCCATGCTGATTGCAGTGTACATTAAGCAACGTTTACCAAGAGACTGCAAGAACAAATTGTTTTTATGAAACTGGGTGGAAGAGTAAAGGCTACAAATATACAAGATCAGCAATACTAATGTTTTGGGGCTTTTTGTCTCCATGCTAAATGACATTTGCCATACACAGTCTGACTCATTTCTGCTTACTCTATCGTTTATCAGGAAGAAAAATGTGAAAAAACAGTATATATTGTGTTACTGCTGGAAAGTAGTATTATGGGTGGCGTGACCAGTCAAACTTAAGATGTTATGTTTTGTGGTACTATGGTTAGTCTATTGCAGCAACCCAACTAAGGAATCATGTAGACGAGAACCCTTTGTTAATGTTTCACGTTCAATAACATGTTTACAACAACTTTTCTAAATCTATACAATTTGTTATTGGGGTTTGTTTAACTAATCGTTTGAACTGATGCAGTATAAGTGCACACATTACTTTACCATAGATTTCCTATCATTTTAAACCTACTGGGGTGCAATAATTTGATTAAGTAATAATGTCTTTCACAAGTGGTATGTACTTAACCTAAACTTTTGCTCCTTGTATTACTGTTGTATTTTTTGGATTGTTCCCTGGCAGATATCTGAAAAAAAAATATGCAATAAAAATAATAAAAAAGATAAATAACGGCCAAAAGGCCTCCTTTTGGTTCTCTGTGCGTTTTACATATTCAGGCATTGAATCCCCTCAAGTAGTTTTTAGGTTCCTCTAATTATATAGGAATTTTATAACAGTTTACCGTTCCTCACGACAGAGTAATTTGTTTATAAAGTATTTAAAATAAATCCCAATATGTAAAAAGGAACCTTAATTTAGTGGACAGATTTCTTTTCACTTGTCCTGGTAATTGTAAATGGTCTGCAGCCACAGGTGCCAAAGCCAGCTCAGTGGACCTTAAAAGCCAATTTAGTAATTAAGGATTATGTATCAGACCAGCTACAGGGGGCATTTATCAAGACATATGTGAATTTCTCTCCGATTATTCATTCTTTAGCTATATGCATAACAAAATACTCAATGCCAGGGGCAAACACATTTTATAAATAAAGATGCACTCAAATTAAATAAAAGAGGAAAGAAATTAATTGTGCCACAATAAGCAATAGTAGATAAATGAATACATACATGGCAGAAAAAGTTCCCTAACATTTCTACACAAAGGTCTTTTGTCAAGGGTCTGATCATTATGACACTTGATATTCCCCTCCCATAAGCGACAGCTTAAACAGTCATCCAAAGTAAATTTTGTGAATAACATTTTTTTTCTTCCGTGTCCACGGCCTAAACCTGTTACATTAACTTCCCCCAAACGTTACAATTTTATGATACACTGAGCCACATTTTCTTAAATAAAAATCAATGCAGTTCACAACCTAGAGCAGAAGAAACCTGGACACCCCTGCTCTATGAATTATGCCATTTAGTTTTATAGCATAACGCTATCAATATAGAGTACATGGCTTTTATATGATGCTTCAATCTTCCGGATGTGGAATGTAGAATCACTAGTTGCTGTAGGGAATTTCTATTCACACATGAACCTCTGAGAAGCCTTAAATGCTCTAGGCAGATGGGCTTGTATGAGCAGTGCCCTCTCTACTCATTTCTGCCGATGATTACATTCCTAGGGGAAGAACTCCCAACCCAGAATAATTTTGGGGGGCAAGGGGTGCTGTTAATGTGCAGTCTCTTTAGTCTCTTGATAATTCTTAATTTGATCAAATGTTTGGTTCAATTGTTTTGACACAGATCAGTTAGAACATGACATTCTGAAAACATAAATCATTAACAGACTATTTTGCAATATTACGGGGAAAATACTCTAGTACGTTGTATTAGTAACCGTGAGCAGACTTATGTAGCTACATACAGCCATTCAATAAACTGAATGTAATTTGTTTAAACTATAATTGGACTATGCCTTTGTTATTCTAATGTAAAGCATAAGGTATGGGGTTTTGTATAACATTGGGGTTTATTTGCTAAAGCAGGAGTTGTGGTTTCAACCCCCTTATGCTACATTCAGGAATAATGGCCAATCCTAATAAGCTTCTGCTGCACAAGGAACCTGGATTGCCCTTACACAGCATAGCTAAATTAGATTTATTTGCAGTCTAACACATTCAAATATGCAGTATACAGGGCCAGCTCATCCTTGCTTGTGTTAAATCTTTATAATAGATGGTGAGCTACATTTAACGAATAAACCCCAATTTGTGATATTAGCTCAAACGTCATTATGCACCATGGAAGTTCAAAACAATATAGTGTCAGTAACATGGCACTGTACTGTACTGATAAAAATGGTTTCAATGCCTTGGACTGGATATAGGACTAAGTGGCATGGTCACCCACCCAACCGACCCAAGGAACCACCTTGCAACAGCACAGACCCCCACTGAAAATCTCAATTTACGGGACATTTGGGAGGTATGACACGGTTTGGTAAAATCAAAATACAGCATGTCCTACCAAAATACATAGCAATGCATTCTATCTCAGCCACCAAAATCAATCCTCACATGTAAATGAGAAAATAAATGGGGGGGTGGCAGTTCCCCCATTTCCTCTGTGTCAGCCAGCAATAGAAAGGGTACACATTGTTTAACAATCTATGCCAGCGCTCCCCAATATGCAGATCACGAGAGTCAATTTGTGCTCCATAACACTGTTCGCAAATGAGATTCAGAGGGGAGGAGCAGGTTACAAGACAAGAAAAAGGAGAAGGAAATAAACAAATGGTGAGAAAACAAAAACTTACGATATACCGTTACTTCCCCTAAGCACTGAATAAAATCTATTATAAAGCATTGGTTGTTATATTTTCTTAAGCAGAGTGTGTAAAACAAAATCCTGGAATTGGTAAGGTTAATTAACCCTTGAGGACTAAGGTCCTTTTCTATTTTGGTGGTTTTGCTTTAGCCGTGATTTCTCTCTCTCTCCTGTTTGGAACTACTCACACAAACTATACTATATACATACATATTTGTGTGTCTTCAAGAATATATAATTTTATTTCAAGCTATATTCCTTTAGAAGAGATTGTGAGATAAAATACAGTGAAAAGTCTTCCAGATGTTGTGAACTACAGCTACCAAAATGCCAACTAAGCAAGCCGTATGCTGGCTGTACACCATTGGATTTGTAGATCTACAACAACATCTAGGGATCCTTGCTGGCTTTCCTAGAATGTCTATTAATGGGTTTGAACAAAAACCCATGGATAACATTTGGTATTTATCAATCGCAAATGATGTTGGTCCCTAGACTCCCTAAGTGTGAAACGTAAATAATTCATGGATTGATGCTGAAAAAGTTTGTTTTGCCTTGCGCTTTCCCCAATAATGTTTCAACCAGCATGTCTGTTCAGCAGCATCACCATTTTTTGTGGGGGGGGATCTTTAGCAGGTTAACATTGCTATCCCTTTTTGTCAAAATGTATTCTGAAGGGTCAGACCTACTGAGTTGCAATTACAGCTGAACTTCTTCCCCGTAATAAGTGTGATAATGTGGGGTGACTCTTGATCACCCCACAGTTTTGACTGTACATTATTGTGGAGCAGAGCATTGCTCCACAAAGTCCCAAAGCATTTGTGAGATTTGGGATACAGGGCAAGAATGGGTTATTTGCCAAACATCAATGACAGCATAGGCTGTTCTGCCGGAGAATGACCTCTGTGGGGAGTTTAGGGAAGCTGACCTAGTGCAAACAGGGAAACACAAAAACCATGTTCTACACAAAATATGTTTTAAATAAGTTTTAGATAAGGGAAAAGACCAGTCTAAAGACGTAGGAAAATCCCACCACTATCCCTAAACTAAAAACTACAATATATGCCCTGTAAACATGTCTGAAACTGACATTGAGGGGCACACAGGATGCCCAACAAATAATGCATATTCAAAAGGGAAAAAAAAAAAAAAAAAACTTTCCTTGAAGAAAAGCTGAGAAGTATATTTGCTTGAAGCAGCCATACCAGTGGCAGGAAAGATCTTCCATGGATTCCAATGAGCATGAGGATCACCTCCCACAAACACTTGCAGACCCAGCTGGAGCTAAATGGCAGCAAGTACATAATGTGGCAGAAGATCTCTTCAGATGACCAAATCCTTCCATGCAAACATTTAATGCATAAAATAGGCGAGTGGCCCCTTTAATATGTGAGGAATTACTTTTAGAATGTTGGCAAATAAGAGCCTTGCAGGTTTCCCGAACGGAACTAAAAGCATCAGGAAATGCCACGTATCTAGCATATACCCTAAGGATACAGGCTTCAGTTTCTTTCTTTCAACACAATAATTTGTGGCTTTACAGAAATGATGGACGCTTAGTTCATACAACATTTTTGAAGAGTACATCAAGAAATCAAAAAACTAGCATCACATGATACATGTGGAAATAGATAATTAACTTACTGAATTATTCAGCGTCAAGTATGATTAAGCAGAATGGATTCAAATATATACTTGTTATTAAAAAAAGTGTCTTTATGATAACCCAAAAGCAGCTGCGCAGGTTCACTAATGACATAGTTACCAATATTTGAAGAATGAATGAATTGTATGAATTAACTTACTTGAAAATGTACCGCAACCACTGCCCCAAAACTCTTCCCCCCCATAATTAGCATAATTTAGCGTCATCTAGTTAATATGTTGCAGATTATATCACCAAATTCCCACCAACACTACCATACATTCTTGGTATGTGATCGATACATTTGAAACACATCATCTCGAGGACATTATTTTTTTTAATTATTATTATTATTATTAGAAACAATACTAAATAGAGTGAATTATTCTAGTCCCTTTATGCCCCAAATAGTAATAATATGGATAGACTAGGCAAACTACACACATATACTGCTCTTACAAATACCTGCACTTGCTGTCATACTTGTTTTTCTCTCTCATTCTTTATCTATCCCTATCTCCCTTATTTCCTGATATCTCATTATTTCTTTCCTTTCTCACAATCATCTACACCCCCCTCTTTCTCCCTTTCCTTTTTTTCTTTAAATCATGTGGTGGGAGAGATGTCCGTTTCTTCAGATTATTATTTTTATCTTTTATATAGTGCCAACAACTTACGCAGCGCTTAATACAATACATATATTCAAGGGGTATGACAAGAATAGTATCGACAGACTAAGACAAACCGATACATTAGGTGGAGAGAGCCCAAGCGTACAATCTTGAGGGAATGGAGTGACAAACATAAGGCATAGAGAAAGGGTGGGAGGTAGTGTGGTGGTTGTATCAATGACAAGGAAGTTCTATCAGCTAAGATGTATGTTCTGCTTCAGTGCTGAGCGGCAGGATATGACATCATTAGGGAGTACGGAAGCAGAAGTCTGAAGAAACTCGGTAGGCCCTGAACTTGACACCCGCACCTGATGATTTCCCAGGACAAGCTTCCAATTACCGAGAAAAATTGGACACTGGGCGACAATGTAATATGTAATGAGCCTCCACTAACCCCCTTCTGTCACAGTAAACTCACCATTAAATGGAAAGCCCCATTATTTTCCCCAAACATCTTTTCATAAAGCATTGTTGAAACCCCTATGAACTTACCTTAAGTTTCACAATAGTACATAGAACAATGCTGTCACGCCAAATATGCGAAACACGAGGAATTTCGCATATTTGTTTGCAATAGCAAAAACTCTCCTAGTTTTGAATCTGTGGGATTGCTGCCCTGTGCCCTATCAAGCATAAAGGCAATGCTGGTCTTGTCAGTGGAATTTGCTGAAATCTTGCTGAAGCCCATGCAACAATGGCAAAACGTGATTCAGTGTTACTGCTCCCCCACACACATTGTGGGCAGACCCACATGTGACAACACAGTTCCTGCTGTGCTGCCAAGGAAGCCAAAGTTTGTAATTGCATAAGAAAATAGTGCCATTCATATATATATATATATAATAATATATATATATATATAATATTATATATATTATATTATACATACACACACACACATACATACACACACACACACACACACACACATATCCCTCATTATTGTAAGCTTGTCAATTCCTGTCTTGTCATACCCCTTGAATATATGTATTGTTTTAAGCGCTGCATAACTTGTTGGCGCTGTATAAATAAAAGAAAATATATATCTCATTGAACTCTGGGCACACCTCAAACTGGTTAAAATTACCGGTACTAGACGTGCAGGAAATTATGTTCTTTGTAAAATAAAAAAAATAAAACAAATTGATTAGCAAAGTAATTTTTTTCATATTAGATTATATTACTGTAGGTAGCACAGTAAGAGTTTTAAATGGTGAAAACTAGTAATTGTCCAATATAAGGTCTGAGAAGGCTGGTGCAGTTTTAGATCTTTGTGGCAGTTAGTTCTTTATTCCTGGTGAGGTGGGGGAAAGAATCTAAATTGCTGTAATCTTCGTACCAGAGAGCCATTGGGCCATATGCTGCTGTTATGAAAAAGTCTTGAGAAAGCTCTTCTGTTTTGGCATCACTATGTGACAAGAGAAAGCTGAATACCCGGTTACACAAACATCAAGGCGATATTTCAAAAATTGCTTGAAAAAGGAAAAAAAAATGATAATGTTCTCTGGTAGCAACTCATAGGTCAACAGCGAAGTTCCAGTTGGTTAACAGATTTATTTTCATCATATCTACATAATGCATTAGAGACGCTCATTTCACAGCTTCAAATAAAAAGGATGTTCACAATTTGAGCGAATCAGGCGGTCTTGCATTTCTTCGAATTCACATTGGCCTTTAATCTGACATCTTTAAAATCAGAGGCTAACAAATAGGATTCTGCTGCAGAAATTTAAACTGAAATAGAGAAAGCATCTTGTATAATTAGATGAAGTGAATAACACTGATAATCTCTTTATGGCACCTGTTAGTGGGTGGGATATACTAGGCAGTGAACATTTCATCCGCAAAGTTTATGTGTAAGAAGCAGGAAAAAATGGGCAAGCGTGAGGATCTAAGTGACTTTGACAAAGGCCAAATTGTGATGGCTAGACGACTGGGGCAGAACATCTCCAAAACTGCAGCTCTTGTGGGCGTTCTTGGTCTGCAGTGGTCCGTACCTATCAAAAGTGGTCCAAGGTAGGAAAAGCAGTGAACAGGCAACAGTGTCATGGGCAAGCAAGGCTCATTGATGTACATGGGAGACAAAGGCTGGCTTGAGAGGTCAAATCCAACAGATGAGCTACTGTAGCTAAAATTGCTGAAAAACTAATGCTGGTTCTGATAGAATGGTGTCAGAACATACAGTGCATCACAGTTTGTCGGGACCAGTCAGGATGCCCATGCTAACCCCTATCCACTGCCAAAAACACCTACAATGGGCATGTGGGCATAAAAACTGGAAGAAGGTAGCCTGGTCTGATGAATCATGCTTTTTTCCACCCACATGGATGGCCGGATGCGTCGCTTACTTGGAGAACACACAGCACCAGGATATATACATTTAAGCCATACCTTACAACTTACAGGACTTAAAAGGATCTGCTGCTAACATCTTGGTGCCAGATACCACAGCACACATTCAGAGGAGGTCATGCCTTAAAGGGTCTCGGCTGTTTTGACAGCAAAAGGGGGACCTACAGAATATTAGGCAGGTGGTCATAATGTTATGGCTGATCGGTGAATATATACATGTTATATACTGCCACCTCTTCTTTTAAGTACTTATTTTGTCTGCATTTCTGGTTGACTGAAAAGCACTAATGGTCGTAGCGGCCTGAGTAGCATCAAGTTCATAACCCAATAAAGTTAAGTTACACATATGTGTTCATCAGAAGTGTTTTGAAATGATCATGGAAGAGCAAATGCAATCCAGACACTGGGTTGGATTCGGTTCCCAGACAGCATTATTATATTTGCAACACTCTAAACAGCTGGACACAGTTTCACAAGAGGTTACCTATACTAAGGATTTCTCCATAGAGAATTTGGTACACATACTAAAACTGCAATTCAGCAAAAAATAAGCAGCTCGCAAGTACAAGGGGGACATGAAAATCCTCCGATCTAGCACCCATAAAAACATACAGCGATTAATCTAATGAAAAATTAAACTGGTAGGCACACTGGTCATAGAATTGCCCATAGCTGCCACTAGGAATTCGGATTTTGATATGCAAACAAAATTAAGCTTATTGCAAAACTTAGTAACCATTTAAATAGGCTTTTCATCTGGCCATTAAGTGTTTTGCAAGAAGGAGGTTGTAGAACTGGAGCAGAAAATGAACAGATCAAACAGCAAATTTTTATAGACATTACCCACACGAGCTTGCAACACAATACGCAGCTCTGCAAGTCTACAGTATGTAACAATACCCTCCTTTCAGCAACGCCGCTGCCGATCATTCGATGCTGAGCTGTACCACATGCCTATAATAACATTAGAAGTAGAAATCCTAAATTAAAGGAACAGTCTAGGATTTAAGAAAAGACTGAAGGAGTGTATATTTATGAGTTTACGAATACAGTAACATGATGGCCTTATCAAGAGTACAAGCCTTATAAATACAGTTAAAGAAAGGGTTTCAACGAGATGACAATTAAGCCCCTTGACGTACATTGATTCAGACACTAATGAATAGTTCCCTCCTGTGCATAACACAATTGTTCTGACCGCTTGTCCTACATTTACGGTATATTTATCTTTACTAGTCCGGATCAATGTAGGTCAGGCAATCAGTGCTACAGCGGTCTTAAGAATGGTAGAGAAAGTAAAATAAAAAAAACAGATCACATCACAGCTCACTCTATTTGTAGTCAAGAATAGTATGTCTCCACCAAGAGGACCATGAAAAGGGTTCTCATATGTAGTAACAGAATTCAACAACAAAAAGAAAGACAAATATAATCTTGCTCTGAACTTTGTTAGCCACAATAAGGACATGTGCAACCATTAAAATAACACATATAGAGCAATGGCAATGCTCTATCGAATTCTAAATACGGTCATGTTAAATCAATTAGAGTCTCTAGATAATTTTGATGCCACACACATTCTTTCACGCTCTCTTCCCTAAAATATAATGTCATCCAGTCATATGACCAGTTTCAAAACTAGTTTAATTTGATGAGTGATCTAAAAGGTCACACGGGAGCCTGAGCATCATGTGCTCAGGAACTGAAGCCAGAGAGTATTGCCATTAACAGCCCCACGAAGAACAACGTTGTGACCCATTGAGGATATACTATTTCCATACAGTCACTTAAAGAGGCAGCTTCCATCGGTCCTATATGTCACTAAATACCTAGAAGAAGAAAGTAGAAGGATATGCAATGTGGGTAAATGCCTAAATAGCAGGATGGTAGGATTATAAAAAGTCCACAATTAAACTTTTCTAGCTGCAGGTTTAGGTCACACATATATCCATGAAGTTACCAACATAGTTCATGCACACATGTGAAGATATAAAAAAATAAACAAGCCAAAGTACTGAAAGGGACATTACAGTTATCAGACACACTTCAATAAATATGACTTTTAAGAGGTCCCTTTAAATTTATGTGGCGTCTCTCTTGTAAATGCTGAATGGCCCTGTATGCATTTTTCCCTGTATCCACACTTCAACCAGTTTCTGGTTTCTAGCAGGTTACCAGTCATTGGATAGATTTCAGAAGGAGACTGCAGAAGTTTGTTTTTTACCTTTTAAAACACATTTGAAACAAAATTCACAAAATACTTTATTTAAGGGACAGCTTAATGTCCTGGGTCACCTTACCAAAGAAGATGCACTGTAGTCATGCAGCCAAACAAGTACGGTACATGCTTTGGGTTATTCCTCATACTACCCCTAATATAACAATGTAAAGATTCACCAGCTAAACTATTAAAATTATATTTTTTTTCTTATGTTTTTCCCTAAATTGTGCTTCATTGCTGTTGCTTCACCCAAGACCAAGATGTATAGACCTAAGTTATGATTCATGTCATCGCACTTTAAAGGTCATGTCGCATGGAAAAAATGTGTCCACCTTGAGCATAAAATGCTGTTTGAGTGCTGTATGCAGTATTTTAGGTAAATATTTAGAAAAATCAGGTCCTTTCTCATTTGGCTCCAATAGACCTGAAGGCAGTCATTGCTAACCATCTCGTGATATTTTGGGTGATCTCCACAAAATCTCTCAGTCCTTCAGGGTAACTATCATGTTTGAGCCAGTTAAAATCGCTGCTTTCCTTCAGCAGCCGGAGTTGAACCAAATGTTAGGCTCAAGCCCATGGTGGCTCACCAACCTATACCTGATGTCTAAAAGAACATAACAGCTCCCTCCTGCCATAAAATGACACGTTCCTATGTCCAGTTCACTCCTGTGGCTGAAATCCAAGACTGGTCATACTCATGTAGAATTTGGATTCAAGTCTGAGTGGTCAAGTTACTAAAGGGACAGTTGACAAGAGAATGTGTAGAGGAGTTGAGGTTTTCACTCTGACTTCTCTATACATCATAAATGGTCAACCCTGAAGAACTTCTGCTGCAGGCTGGCCGGTATAATGCATCACCGGGATTTAACATTGCCTCACTCACTGCAGTATTTGTTAAGGATAGCTCAGCCCTTACTGCAGAAACATGCCAGCATTAGAATTGTGGATTGAATTCCTCTAATTCACTGTACAATCTTTTTTTTAATAAACCCAAAACTTTCCATGTGACGCAATGGAACACAGGTCCTCTCAACATGGATTCTGCACCTGCCCAAGACATAATTTATAGCACTTACATAGGGTAGTACATTTCTTGTTAATCATCATTTTGCTTTATTAAATGATTATACTGTCTCTTTGTTGCATAGAAAGATCGTCAATGCACAGGTTATTTGACAAGTGTATTTTTTACCCATCATTTATTGCATATAAAATTCCAAAGCTGCTCTACTTTTAACCACTGGGAATCTAAATATATAGTAGCACCAACTAAGAACTGTAGCCTGATCTCATTTCAAGTCACCCGAAGGTCCTATTTTAAGGTAAAAAGTATTGCTCATTAAGCCTCAAATACTTCTGTTGCAGAGCTAGATGACATTTCTATAGCCTGGGAGGGGTTCTCCACAAAACAGTCCGCCAAACTTACCAACACACTCATCAATGATGAAAAGGTAGGAGTAGCACAGTTAAATGCGTGACTAAAAGAAGGTGTAGAACAGGATCAACACTGAAAACAAAAAAATGTCTCTGCTTTGTCATAAACCAGTTTCCTAATTATGCAAATATTACTGACGCTGAATCTCACCACTATGGTGTGATCGCCCTGAGGCACGGTTATTGGATGTAGGCTGTTCGCACACACAAATTATATATATTATATTATTCTACGGCTGTTGGCTCATAAGCCCCACATACACAAACCACGATCTGTCCAAAACATTGTTGCAACTTAATATGATGTGTCCTTGGCCAATGCTCTTGTTTGCCTGACTTATCATTTTTGTTTGTTCTGTTGTAGTCAAGCCTGCTGTCCGAGCTGCAGTCCTCTAACAAAAATGTCCATCTTTTTAGTCACTCTGTACCCAAGTTCTCCAATAAGTTCACTTGTATTTGCTTTGTATAATGTTCTTAGAAGAGAAACTTTGTAATCGTACTTTGTTGGCTTTTAGGTAATTGAAGATCTTTGCGCTTCAGCTAGGAAACACCTGGGAATTACGCTGTTCACCCACACTTTTAAACACTTGGAAACTAAACACACAGCCCTTCCGAATGACTCAGAACTCAAACACATATCTACTTTTGGCCCACAAGTATTGCATACACATGAAGAATCAACCTTCTGTGCTAAATTCTTCAAATCTCTTCTAAACTATCAAGGAGATGGAAGGACATGCCATGTGTATACCATACCAGTTTCAACTATACATTAATATGGGTAACCTACGGAGTGGTGTCGCAATAAGGATCATTTTATACTAAATGGGTATATACCGTAATCTGTCCTTTTTTCTAGATGGCCATTAGAAGAACGCAATCTCTATTCACCTTCGACAGTAATGTAGGTACTGATCTAGGAGCTTCAATCTCTGCTAAACAGGTCAGAGCATTCAACGAGCAGCTCTAACATTCCTAGTTGATTTCTCATGGACTAAAATAGCCTCTGTCAAAAGACGATCTGACGAATCTATACGGACAGCTGTATTGTCAGAGGCCATCCCTGCACCGAGTAACAGGGAAAAGGTGAGCATCGGCAGGTAAGTCAAAGTTTTATTCTTCCCTGTTCACTTTGATTGATTGTGAAAACGTAAAAAATTTGTGTGTGTGTGTGTATATATCTATATATATATTTACTCACAGAGTCCATTGCACACCATTCCAAATATTCCAAGCCCGGTGCTAGTAACCAGCAGTTTCCATACAAAACACTTTCAAAGGATGGTCAGCACTCCAGGTCTTTAAATTGACAATTTCATTTTATTCAAAGTCAAGTCGACGTTTCAGTCATTGCTGACTT
>VKOC01047089.1:0-28750 GCA_009364415.1 Spea multiplicata
TACTCACAGAGTCCATTGCACACCATTCCAAATATTCCAAGCCCGGTGCTAGTAACCAGCAGTTTCCATACAAAACACTTTCAAAAGATGGTCAGCACTCCAGGTCTTTAAATTGACAATTTCATTTTATTCAAAGTCAAGTCGACGTTTCAGTCATTGCTGACTTTCATCAGGATATGGTATATATATATATGTGTGTGTGTGTATGTATATATATATGTGTGTGTATATATATTAGTGAGAAATTGTAAAATTGTCTTTTGTTCAGGTCTCCCTCTCCTCTTTTGTACACACCTTTCTAAAGGTTGGCACAATTAGAATAACTGCTTTTTACTTTAACCCCTTCAATTCCCGGAGCAATTGTGCCATTTTTGCGGTTTGTCTCCTTTCCTGTGAATAGTGTACCCATGTAAACTATATATTGTTTTTTCAAGGAGCTTTCTTTTGATACCATAGTTAAATAATTATCTAAAAATCTAGGATGAAAAGTTTAGTAAAAACTAGCGAATATTTATATATTTGCCCCTCTGAATTCTCACAAAATTCGATAAAGTGACGGCAAATCCCCTCCACATTTATTAATTCAGGTGTCCTGATTTCAGAAATACCTCATTTATATAGAATTTCTATACTTCCCCAGCACTTATAGGAAACATACTATAAGGGTGTACGTTATTCTTTACAAAGCCGTTGATTTTTTACATTAGGTATGATGGGATGGCAACTCTAATTTTAATCAAATAAACCAAAAATACCCACAAAAGTATATATTTCTGTAAAGCAGACAAACCACACTATCCCATCAGTGGTATTTGATCACTCTTCATTCAGCTATTTGGCCACCAATCACTGTCAAAGGTGGCCACAGAAATTATTTCCTGCACTTTATTTCACCAATATTTCTTTGTTGCTTACATTTTTTTGCACAGGGTATGTGTTATGGCAGAGAAACGTGGCCAAAATTATTTAGCGTCATCTCCTGATTACGGAAATACTTCTTTTTTTCCATATCCATCCCTTACACATAATACCCTATAGGGTAGTATTTTTTATATTTATGGCTTAACGGGTTTGGGGGTTGTGAACGGGAACAGTGGGTTATACCTTGTAAATGTTGTGCTAGGGCAATGGGATGTTAGGGTTTTTCCCTTTCTTTATCTTTTTTATAATTTTGTATTTTTTGTATTTTCAAATCAGCGCCAGTATGGTTAGAGGTGCTCTTAGGGACCACTTGAACATGTTATTAATGCCAGTGATGTCACAATGACATCACTTAGCTCACTTTATTGTTTATTTTTTTATTGTATTATTTTAGTGATTTTTTTGGCTTTGTTCATTGAATTTGGTTTTTCAGCATGTGACAAGAGTGAGAAACATGGTTTCTTATTCGCCCCCCTGCACCGATCACACTGCGATCTCCATGCAAGTGTCCATAGATTTGCATAGAGATCACAGTGTCTGTGATCAGTGCCTCATCGGAGTGATCGGATATCCCAGCAGGGTCTAGACAGACCCTGCAGAGAATATCCTTGATGACCTTCCGGGTAACGTCAGCAGTGACGCGACGCGGAAGGGAATGCATTTTAAACTGTAACATATTTCCTGCGCTTGCGCCGACAGCTGTTACAGCAGCGATGCTGGCTTCTGCTGACAGGGGGAGTCCAGGCTGTCCATAGGGGACTGAAAGGGTTAAAAGGCAAAAAGTTTAACCTACATAATATTAGTATGACATGGGTTGGTTTAAATAATCATAAGCAGACATCCTTTGCCCTGAAATTGACCCCTAGCCTACACTTATGGTCAAGCTTCCCATCACCTGTTTTGGCTGTTTAATTTGAACTATACCATATCTTAGAAACATAGAAAGTGATGGCAGATAAGAACCAGTAGGCCCATCCAGTCTGCCCAACCTCTGAGTACTTTCCTTTAGTACTTGCCCTTATCCTATATCTAGCTTGGCATTATGCCTATCCCATGCTTGCTTAAATGACTTTACTGTATTAACATCTACCACTTCTGCTGGGAGGCTATTCCATGCGTCCACTACCCTTTCCGTAAAGTAATATTTTCTGATGTTACCATTAAACCTTTGCCCCTCTAGTTTATGCTTGTGTCCTCTTGTTGTGGTAGTATTTCTCCTTTTAAATAAACTCTCTTCCTTTACCTTGTTGATTCCCTTTAAGTATTTAAATGTTTCTATCATATCCCCCCTGTCCCGTCTTTTTTCCAGGCTATATAGGTTAAGATCCTTTAACCTGTCCTGGTAAGGTTTATCTTGTAATCCATAAACCATTTTAGTAGCCCTTCTCTGCACTTTCTCCAACATTTCTATATCCTTCTGGAGATACGGTCTCCAGTACTGTACACAATAATCCAAGTGAGGTCTCACCAGTGATCTGTACAACGGCATGAGCACTTCTCTCTTTCTACTGCTAATAACTCTCCCTATACGACCAAGCATTCTGCTAGCATTACCTGCTGCTCTACTGCATTGTCTGCCTACCTTTAAATCCTCAGAAATAATTACCCCTAAATCTCTTTCACACATTAAAATCTCTCTCACACATTGAGGTTAGGACAGTACCAAATATTGGGTTTTTATGCCCCAGGTGCATTACTTTGCATTTATCTACATTAAATGCCAATTGCCACAGCTCTGACCATTTTTCCAGTTTACCTAGATCGTTTGCCGTTTGGTTTCTTCCTCCAGGAACATCAACCCTGTTGCAAATGTTTGTGTCGTCAGCAAATAAACATACCTTTCCATCAACTCCATCTGCAATATCACTAATAAAAATATTAAAGAGAATGGGTCCAAGTACAGATCCCTGTGGTATCCCACTGGTAACAAGACCTTGTTCTGAATATACGCCATTGACTACAACCCTCTGTTGTCTGTCACTCAGCCACTCCTTAATCCATTCAACAACATTGGGATCTAAACCCAAAGATTGCAGTTTATTTATAAGTCTTCTATGTGGGACAGAGTCAAAGGCCTTTGAAATCCAGATACGCAATGTCTACTGCACCACCTTGATCAATTACTTTAGTCACCCAATCAAAAAAAACAATAAGATTTGTTTGGCAAGATCTTCCTGAGGAAAACCCATGTTGTTTTTGATCTTGAAACCCATGTGACTTCAGATGTTCAACAATCCTTTCCTTTAACATTAATTTCCCCACTACAGATGCAAGACTAACTGGCCTGTAGTTGCCCGACTCCTCCCTACTGCCTTTTTTGTGAATGGGCACAACATTCGCTACTTTCCAATCCCCAGGGACAACTCCCGTTACCAATGATTCGTTAAATATATCAGTTGACGGTTTTGCTAGTATACCCCAAGCTCTTTTAATAACTTGGGGTATATCCCATCAGGCTTTTCTAAAATCTAAAACTTTTGTTTTTGTGTGGTGTGACTCAGTCACTGTTCGTATATTAAACCACACAGACTGATAATCACTAGATCCCAAACTTTCACCTACAGAAATATCTGTTAACAAATCTCCATTTGTGAACACTAAATCCAATATGGCCTCCTCAACTACCTGTTTTAAAGATAATCCCAGGAAGGAGTTTAGAATATCCGTACTCCTGGTACAACCAGCTACTTTCGTTTTCCAGTTCACATCAGGGAGATTAAAGTCATCCATGATTATAACATCCCCCTTCACTGTCATTTTAGCTATTTCCTCCACTAGTAGATTATCTAGTTCTTCTACTTGTCCTGGGGGTCTATAAATCACACCTATGCGAGTTACTTTACTTTTGCCAAATTATACTGTAACCCAAACCGACTCTAAGTTCTCCTCACCAACTTGTAATAAGTTAGAATTTATGTTATTTTTCACATATAGGGCCACACCTCCCCCTTTCTTGCCCTTTCTGTCTTTTCTATATAAAGAGTACCCCGGTATTGATATGTCCCAGTAATTTTTCTCATTATACCATGTCTCAGTAACAGCTACTATATCAACATTCTCAGTTGCCACAACTGTTACAAGTTCATGGATCTTATTCCCTAAACTGCGAGCATTTGTAGACATGACCTTTAGCTTGTCATTTAACACCGATGCTGCAATCGCTTTCTGTCCTTGCTTTGGGGTCAAAATATATGCTTCTCCCTATTATCTGTATAGACAAAGCCCCCAGATCCACCCACCTGGTTACTAAGTAAATCGCCTTCCCTTTCTATACTGTCTAGCCCGGTATTTATTCCCCCCCCCCATTCCTAGTTTCTTGTTGATTGCTGCCTGAACTTTGACCTCGGATTACCTACTGACCTCGCTTATTGATTGCTGCCTGAACTTTGACCTCGGTTTTCCTATGGACTTTGATTTTTTTTTATTTATAGTCACCCCTGCATATTGGGCTCCTCCCCCTTAACACCACAGGTGCAAGACGGTGCCTGTCACTTGCTTTCTGTAAAGGGCCGGTTTGTAACCCGCAGTTAGTGCCACACAAGAGTTATAGGAGAAACCAAGGTAACCCATTAATTAATTCTTTCAATTTTGAAGGACACACATCCCTCTATAAAGTATGAGCAAACTTGGAGATCTTATCACATCAACAAGTTCAGATTGGAGATCTAAAGACAGACAGGTAAGTACAGACAAGAGATAACAGTCACACACCAGGCTACATAGTTACATAGTTATATAGGCTGAAAAAAGACATGCGTCCATCAAGTTCAGCCTTTCCCATATCTGTTAATTGAATTGTAACTGAGTTATGATATGTCACACCCAGGAATCTCAAGTGATGGCGAACCAGCTGTCCCTGAAGAACTTGAGCCTCCCCCCCCCAGGAATGGAAGCAACGTCATGCTGAGCTCTTAGGATCCTGGGGAGCTTTGGGGAAGGAGAATCTGTCAAAACCTCCCCTCTCACGAAGAGATCTGCCCCGTGAAGAGTGAGGAAATTGGGAACTATAGTCTCTGGACTGCCCAGGAAGTAAGGCTGAATGGCATCAAGTGCTTGTCCCGTTGTAGGCTTCTCCAACAGGGACTGCAGTTCCTCACCAAACAGGGATCTACACTTGAAGGGGATATTGAGCAATCTGTTTTTTGAGGCATTGTCCACAGCCCAAGCCATAAGGCTCGTCTAGCCACAACTGAGAGAGTAGAGGTCCTGGCTGTCATCCTGATGGTCTCAAGAGAAGTGTCACAGAGAAAATACACAGCCAGCTTGACAGCAGCAATGTTCTTGAGTGTTATGTCCCTGGAGGTTTTGGCAGCAATAACCTCCTCAATGTTTGAAAGCCAGCCCTTAACAGCTCTAGATACCGAGGCAGAGGCAATTCCCGGTCTGAAGCAGAGGACTCTAATGACTTCTTAACAGCTGCTTCGGCTTTCTTCTCCATAAGGTCAGAAAAATGGGAACCGTCCTCAAGCAGCAAAGTGGTTCTTCTTGAAACTCTCATAACCGCGGTATCCACCAGAGGAGTAGCGCAGAACTGGACAAAGTCGTCATCAATGGGAAATAGAAGCTTAACACACCTAGATAAGTTAACCCATCTTTCCGGGTGATGCCATTCCTGTTTGATGATTTAAGGATGAACTGGAAAGACATCAGTATGCTTGGAGGAGCTGGAAAAGAAAGGGTTACACTTTTGGGCTGTAGATTCCTCCAGATGCATAGCAGACCTTGTAGCGGAGAGAAGGGTATCAATCTCTTCTACTGGAAAAAGAAAAGAACTGTCCTCTTGGACTTCACCTTCTTTAGAAGAAACCTCCCCCACCTCAGGGTAGTCAAATTCTGAGTCCGGCTGGCGAACAAGTAGAGAGGGATCCTGTACCGCAGGGAGGTGAAGACAGGAAGATGCAGGGACAGCTTGCTGACGAAAGGAAAAAAAAGGTAGACTGCATCTCATCTTTCAGCAGAGCGGCACCAGCCGACCGGCAAAGGTGCAAAGGGTATCCCCCGACCAGGACCTAGGCTCAACCTAGAGCCGAAAAAAACAACAAAAGGAGAGATGAGCCCTCCCTACCTGATGTAGGGCAGGAAAAAACACTGGGGCTATCTGGAAGGGGGGGGTTAAGTATTTAAGTCCTGCCCTATCTCAGGTACGGAGGAGGAGTCTATTGGTAGTGTCACCTGGGATTGCAGGGAAAAACTATTCTCCCTAACAGCTGCACAGGGCGCCATGGCAGCAGGGGCACCTGCCCGGGACTTAAATTATAACATCGTTTTTTTTGTGTGTGTTTTTTTTTACTTTATTTAACATGGAGGATGTTAAATAAAGTAAAAAAAAAAAACACACAAAAAAACCCCGATGTTTAAATTAAGTCCCGGGCAGGTGTGCTCGTGAAGTTTTCATTAACCGCTCGGTGCCCCTCACTCTCAGTGACTCCGTCGTGGTGCCGGCATTTCATGCTGAGCGCCGGAATATGACGTCTTATTCCGGCGCTCAGCTGTGAAGTGCGCACCATGGCACAGCGGGAACACGGACACCTCCCGCTCCTCCGACAACAAGGTAAGTAAGGATAATGAGAAGTAGGGAGAGGGGCTAGATAGTGAGAAGGGGCCGAGGAGGGGGATATTGAGAAGTGGGGAAGGTGGTACATAGTGAGAAGGGGCAGATAGGAGGGGGAGATGGGGTACATAGTGAGAAGGGCAGGGGTAGATGGTGAGAGGGGGTAGTGAATGAGTTAACGTGTGGATTAATTGCTTGAATGATTTGTGAGTCTGCATTATTGAGTGAGTAACTGTGCAAAAGTTTGTGTCTATCATGAATGTTTAAGTGATTAGGGGAAACGCAAAGATGGCACATGAAGGGTGTGCTCAGGTTCTATGTGGGCAATGTGGACAGCAGGGCTGGCTTTGGGGTGTGCAACCTGTGAGCTATGCCTGTAATTTAGGGGTTTATCTATAACTGAGTTTATATGTGAATTCCAATGTATTTATACCTGCAAAGCTGGGTGTGTGTTACTCTGTTGATCTGTATCTGGTACGCTCTGTTTCCATGCATTATTGTTGTATGCCTACAAATAGAGGGTTTGTATGTCTGATTCTGTTTATTTGATCTATACCTTCAATGCTGAGTTAACATGTGATTTTGAATTGATCTATACCTGTAAAGCTTGGTTTTTGTGTTGATTCTGTTGATCTATACCTGATATGCTATGTTTCCGTACATCATTAATGCATACCTGCAAATAAAGGGTTTGTCTGTGATCTATACATGCAAGTGCTATGTGTTTGATCTATAGTTCACAGGGAGGAAGGAAAGGAGAACTATAGCTTAGTGAATGAGGGACAAAGTCATGGTCAGGGTGAGAAGTCTTCCTCTAATCTGCGGTCAGTGTGGCAATTTGTTTTGGTGTGGTAGCGGAGGGAGTGATTGCATGCTAGGGAGCGTGGAGCAGGTCCCAAGGAAATGCTTTCTGGGGTCCAATTTTTTTCAATTTTTAAAAAAATGTTTGTTACAGCAGATTATCCTTTTTTTCTGGCATGCACGTTTTTCAGTGTTAAACTTTGACATTTTGGTGATCCACTGCCTGTTTGGTAACAACAACAACTAAGTCATTGGGGTCATTGATGGCCCGCTTGTTTGAGCAGGGCCCTCCTCACCTGTTGTCTCTGTTAGTCAATTTGTTATATTACATGTGTAAGATGTCATTTTTTATACTTTTATTTTGTTCTGCACATTTTAGGCCTGAACTTGAGTGCTAGGAACATATGGTATCAATTATGTGACGTAGCTTAGAGGGTATTCTGTGGAATGCCGGTGTATCATATGACTGCTCCAATAGGATTCCTTAACATATACCCTAACCAAATGTAAAGGGGTATAAATAGGCATGGCTACAAGGGCAAGGTCTCTTTCTACGCTCTTTCACCTTCATCTCACCAAGAATATTGAGCCTACAGTCCATCCACCAGTACTGTATGTATTGATACTTTGTTATCGAATAAACCTGCTTAATAAGACATAGAAGCTGTGGTCTTGATTGCTGTTTGGTCACTGGAGAAGTTTAGATATTCAAGACAAAGAATATTCTAACAACCTGGTACTTGTTATGTCCTGTCTACCCATTTTACAGCGCTATGGAATTTGATGGCGCTATATAAAACAATAAATAATAATGATGGTATACAACCAAAGTTAGTAAAAAAGCTTAGTGCACTAGCAAAACCGCTAACGGATTTATTTAATGAATCACTGTTAACGGGAGTAGTCCCAGAAGATTGGAAATTCACAAGCAAGACGGCAAGGAATAGTTGGGCAACTACAGGCCTGTGAGTCTTGCATCAGTAGTGGGGAAATTAATGAAAGCCATGTTAAAGGATGGGATTGTTGAACATCTAAAATCACATAGGTTTTAGGTAAATTATATTTTATTGAATTAAGGGAACAGACAATATATAGACAGAGGGAGGTGTCACAAAATAGAAGCATCGACAATGACATGGGCAAAGTCCGTAGGCATAATAAGGTATAATTTGCCCGTAAAAGGTACATTCCAATTGCTGCCCCTCCAAGTCAAGAAATAAAACACACGGTGCGAAGCAATGTGGAGTAGGAGGCATTGGAAGCCAAGATTCAAAAATCGAGTTGCTGCAGGTCCATGTCACCATAAGGGTAAATAGTGTAGAGATAAACAGACCGACACACACGAAAAGGTATAGGGGTAAAAAATAAAAAAAGAGGGGGGGAAAGGAGGAGGGGAGATACCATGGGGAAGGGATATAGAAAAAGAAAAGCAAAGGGCTAGCAAGATAGAGTCAGATAGCAAGAAACTCAAGGTTTACTGTCAAAGTAGCGTCTCAAGTACAGGAGAGGAGAGAAAGGAGAGCCAGCAAGCCCACGTCCCCGTGTATGTCTCCATCCTGTCCAACTCCAAGACCCGAATCTCTTCCACTTCCGAAACCCACTGACGCAGGGAGGGGGCCACAGGATACCTCCTGTAAAGCGGGATAAGGCTATGAGCCAGAGATGATGACAGAGGATAGAACGTTTCATGAAACCCAATGATTTCTCTGAAGGAGGAGCCCAAAGCCTGGGGAAAGCCGGATCGGCTCACCCGAGATTTCCTCCATACAGGAAGGACTTCAACCCTACTTCAACCCAGTAGGGTTGAAGCTTCCTGCAGCCCCACCACATGTGCAAGTAAGTGTCACTCTCCTCCTCGCATCTCCAACAGGCAGCATCACAACCCGGCTAATTGTCACCGGGGTCCTATACCACCGGGACATCAGCTTGTAGGCTGTTTCCTGACACCTTCTTCCATTTGGGCTCTGAGAGTGCTTCCCCAAGGTCGGCCTCCCAACGCCCCATGAACGCCGGAGGGACCAAAGAGTCTCTCTCTAATAGCATACAATAAATAACAGGGCGATTTGTTCAAATGGGGTGAGAGTCCTGGAAAGATGATGCTTGCCCGGCACTGACCGAACATAACGCGCTATTTGCGCTGCAGCATAGTGCCTGTAGCAGCAGGAGCAGCCAGCTCAAAAGGTAGGGGAGCAGCACCATCCCACATGGCCAACAAGGTTGCAGTGCCAGAGAGTCAAGATACCCCCTCTCCAGACCCGGAGAGAAATCCAGATTTCCAGCAATGGGGGTCAGTGGGGAAAATCACATGGGTTTTAAGCTTAAAAACTTTAGGAAGATCATGCCAAACTAATCTTATTGATTTTTTTTTTTTTTTGATTGGGTGACTAAAGTAATTGATGAAGGTGGTGGAGTAGACATTGTGTATCTAGATTTCGGTAAGGATTTTGACACTGTCCCACAAAGAAGACTTATCAATAAACTGCTATCTGCTGAAAATATAGAGAAGTACCCCGTAGAGTGTTCAGGTGGTGGCATATGGTGAGACCCTAATAGCTTAGACATAGACCTGTGGGTTACCAACAGCTTAATGGGGGAGTCTCTCTGTAGGGATTGCAGAGTTTTAGGTTGTTTGGTTCCTACTTTGTCTGCTGTGTCTTGGTTTAGGTGTAGAGCCTTATGTGGTAATAGGTCCTGGTGATCTAACTTAAGTGGGAATCCCGCTTAATTTAGAAAGACGATCAATTAGAGGAATCTCTCACAGAGATCTTAGGACCATTAAATATCGTAAATAGGTGAAATCGAAAGCCCCAGCGTTAACACACTCCATGAGTGGGTAAGAGGTTTAAATGCTTTTGTTTTCGTTGAATGGATGGTGCGATCTCGGCACAAAATTGGGGATCAATCCCATCTACAGTTGTGGCACCTTCACGTACCACTTTCATGATGGCGTCCCTTGTGGAATAGTGATAGCAGCATAGAATAATGTTCCAGGGTCTTTCATTGGGGCCTGGTCTCGGCCTTAGGGCCTGGTGCGCTCTGTCAAGATAAAGCTCCTCAGATGTAGCATTGTGTGGCAGCGATTGGAAATATTTATAGAGAAACTCCCTCAGGTGAACACATTTATGTATGTTTTCGTATCTTACATCTTCAGGATCTATTGTTGTCTAGATCTTCGACATGTTCTTCAAGAGATCTGTACTTACTTTACATGAGATCAATGTCTGCATGCAATTTTTTGGTTGCCATGGCCTCGAGGTGGTGTTCTAATGTTTTGTACGTGAGTGTGACTGCTGTACCTCAGCCAAGGGATGCCAACCTATCTTTCATGTCCGCTTTGAGGTTGGTTTTGACTGAACTCAACAGAGATCCACAATGTCTTTATTTCATGCAGGGGACATCTGTCATGGCTAGAAGATCAGCAGTGCAAGAACTTTATTATACACAGCCAAATGCACAAGGCAATATCACAGGGACTTCTATACATAGCATTAGAACCAGGCTTAAATAGCCCTTTAATAGAATATCCCACCCAGATTTTGAAATGGAAGCTTGGAATACATAGTCCCTATACAGCCGATACTGGCCACACAGGGGCATGTATGTGCCCGCTTGCACGAAAAACTAGCGGTCGGCGTCAGAGGCAGAAGATCCTGGTGGCCTCTGCTGGAGTCAAGGGACCTCGGAGTGTTGGCAGATTGGGCGGGCAGAAGGTAAGGTATCGGTTCTTGCAACATCACCATTTTAGGATTCGAGCCGGGTTGCCCAGTGTAGTGAATGGTGACACAGGTAGCAAGCATGTGGGAGTAGGGAATATGGTTTCACCATCAACATTGGATTTATGCAGACTCTTGTCAATTTCATTAATTAGTACAAATGTCTGAAAGTGAGGATGAACCCCAATAAAACAAACAAAAAAGAAGCAGAAAGCTTAGACTTTTTGTTTGCATTTTGTTTTGGTTTTTTTCACTCTTCACACCTTATTTTGATCTCTCTTTTTTAGCTCTTAGCATCCTTGTGGATACGTCCCCTAATCCTGGGCCTTTTTTTTTTCTTTTCTCTCCCTTCGTTTCCCTTTGCCACTCAGCCTTGCAGAAACCTCCATAAACCTCTCTGTATTTCCTACCACTCCTTTCAACTTTGCCCTCTCAAATGCACATTCTGCATGTAATAAACTGATAACCATACACAACCCTTATACCTCTATAGTGTCTGCGTCGCTTCACACTAACAGAAACGTGGTTAATCTTCGCTGACAGTACTTCCCCACTACTCTTTCCTAAGGTGGTCTTCACCTTTTTTCCCTGCTTTCCCCAACTTGCATGTCTCCTCCTTTCCCCTTAGGCTTTTATTATATATATATATATATATATATATATATATATATATGTAACTGTTTATGTCTATCACTTTCTTTATCACTTTTTTGGGTGATGGCTTCTTTACTTTTCTCCAAAGTGTCTTTTTCTATCTCAATTGACACCCATTTGAGCTCTGTGGCTCCTAAATTAATTTCTTTCACATCCTCCTTTGATGGAGACAATGCGGACCTTAGTTTTTTCTAGCCTATGCCCAATCTCTTGGCACCTTTTCTTCAAAAAATAATAAGCCAAAGTTGTGGGCCAGTGAGGGAAAGGCCACAAAGGGTGAAGCTATAATGCAATGTGTTAGAAATAGTGAGGGTTTACCTTGAAGATTGGAGCACTGTCTGACCCCCTGTGAAACTGACACTTCTAGAGACTGAAGCAGTGCATGCGCTTCCCTGCTTTGATGTTGGTGGCACACATGTGCTCAGCGCACAATCCGAATATGCATTTGCTTATTCTGACACCTTGCAGCACCCCATGGCCATCATCAGTAATTTTGGGGCCCCCTACCCAGATGGCCCCCACTCCCCACCACCAGTTTTTTCTCTCTTAAACTATTAATTTGTAGTGGCAAAGATGACACAGTTTGGGTGGAAATATGGTGCAGACAAGCCATTTTTGGGGGCACAGATGTCATGGAGATGTTGCGGAAGACTGGTAGTGAGGGCTAGGGAGACCACATTTTATTTCTGCCATTCAGGGACAGAGAATGGTGCTGATGAGATTACACAGACAGGCATATATTATATATTAAAGAAAAAAGGGGATATACACACAGCACCAGGTATAACAGGGTGTGCTACCAGATTGCACCTTATAATCACAATAAATTATACGTAACTCTCATGTAGTCAGCAGAGAAATATCCAATGCAGTTCAGTAATATACATATTCAATATAAGTATTCAAAACAAATATCTATTGTGCTCTTGGGCTAATTTTGACCAGTTGGAGAATGTTTAACCCCTTAAGGACCAGACTGTGTTTTTGAGGTTTTTTGTACCCTTCTGTTTTAACATTTTTGCAGTGCTCGTATTTAGCTTTACTTTTCTTCTCTCTAATTTAGTGAACCCACACAAGTTATATATTGTATAAGAAGGTTTTTTCAAACACTTATTTTGATCATATAATGATCCTATGAAAAATAATAAAATATGGAGAAAATGTGAAAAAAACCCACTTTTTTTTACTTATCAAAAAAGCTAATGGGGAAAAAACTGCTAACTTGATTCTACAATTTGTCTTCAGTTTAGAAATACCCAATGGTTTTGTGTTTTCTTTTTTTTATTTATTTTTTTCATTTTGCTATTTTAAAACCATTTTTTTTTCAAATCTGGTAATCCTGTTCCCATGTCCTACTTGGGACATCTTTGAAGCTGATTAGTTCAATTTGCCCCCATCAAACCCTACATTTTTAACAGTTTCCCAAGCACTATTTTTTTTTTAAACAAATTATATTTACGTATATATTTACAGCTACTGTGGTCCTAGGTAACCATTTAATGCCATTGGTGTATTCTCGACCATGCGCTGCAGCCACCAAATCCTCCATACGGCATATGAGGTTAACCCTAGTGAGCCATGCATCAAAGGGTGGGGGACCCGGAGTCCTCCAATAACGAGGTATAATGGACTTAGCAGCGTGAATTAGATGTATAGTCAGCGACGACTTGTAGGAACCAAATGAATGTCGTGTATGATGTAAGAGCACAGATTCAGGGGTCGCCACAAATGTCGGATCCGCAATTTCAGTAATTACTTTAACCACCAACTGCCAGAAGCCCTGAATATCGGGACCTGACCACCAAAGATGAACATAGGAACCCTCCCCGAGCCCACAGCGCCAACATAGCGGGGAAACTTGAGGAATATAGCGATGAAGATCAACTGGGACTTTATACCATCGCAGTAGTAATTTATAGTTACATTCCTGAACCAAGCTCGAAATCGCCCCTTTATGGGTGGCGCTCAAAATGTTATCCCAATCACCGTCAGAAAAGGTACAGTAGAGATCCCTCTCCCAAAGGCTCATGAAATAAGGTTTAGTGTTCCCATACCCGTCAAGGAGAAGAGTGTAAAGCCTAGATAAAAGATGCGGGGGTTCAAAGCGGAGAGTACATAAGTGCTCAAAACCCGACAAGGGCCTGGAGAGGTTAGAATTCGGAAGTAAGGTAGAGACATAGTGTTTAAAGCCGTGGTATAAGAAAAGCAAATGAAACGGTGGTGCGGGCTGGCCCAGCAAGTCCTGGAGAGTACGGAAACCATCCGCGAGGAGAATGTGGGAAATCCTAAGCGCTGTATGATGTAATGGTGTCAAAGAAGCAATGTGGGCAGTATTCAGATGTTTGTGAAGATCAGGGTTGTGTGTCAGAGGGAATAACGGGCCTGGTATGGAGGTAAGGCTCGTGGTGGCAGCTATACGTTTGAGGACTTTCAGGGAAGCTGAGATGGTTGGGTGCATGCGAATAGTAAGCCCCCAAAATTTCTCCAGGAACCACGGTGCAGCAGAAATGCGATGAAGAAAAAAGGAGTCCTCAATTGCCACCCACAGTTTGGGCGCCTCCATCGACCACTCCACCACTCGTCGTAGATGAGCAGTCATCCAGTACCATTCAAGATTTGGGAGGCCTAAACCCCCCTTTGTTTTAGGTCTGGTTAGATGAGCAAACGATAACCGAGGTTTATCACCCCTCCACACATACCTCATGAAAACCCTATGACATGCTCTGAAAAAGGATCTGGGCAAAAAAATCGGTAAACATTGGAAAAGGTAGAGGAACTTTGGGAGAATACTCATCTTAATAACCCCGATACGCCCAAACCATGATATATGGGGAGCTGCCCACCTTCGGAGATCGTCCATCACCGAGGAGAGCAGCGACATATAATTAAGTTGACGCAGTAAGGAAAAATCAGCAGAAATCCAAATCCCAAGGTATTTAAAAGCAGATGCTTGCCATTTAAAAGGGAAAGTTCGAATCATGGCAGTCCGTAATTCAAGTGGTAAATTAACCCCCAATATCTCTGATTTTTGCAAATTAATTTGGTAGTTGGACAGGGTTTTAAAATGGTCTAATTCTCGGATAACCTGCTGGAGTGAGGTGAGTGGCCGAGTCAGCATGCAGAGCATGTCATCGGCGTAAATGGCAATTTTGTGGGTACAACCCGCTATGGTAATACCAGAAATATCAGAATTGTGTCTCAATGCTTGGGCTAAAGCTTCTATAACCAGGAGGAAGAGCAAAGGAGACAAGGGGCAGCCTTGGCGCGTCCCATTGTTGAGCCGAAACCTGTCTGACAGGATGCCATTAATTTTGATCTGAGCTGAGGGGTTGTGATATAAGGCTTTGACCTGATTCATAAAAGGAATGCCAACATCAAGCTTCTGTAAAACCCGAAATAGAAAGGGCCACGCCACCTTATCAAACGCCTTTTCAGCGTCCATAGACACCAAGGCCAACGGGATATGAGAGTGATTGGTGTGCGTTATGATATTAAGTATCCTAATGGTGTTGTCCCTCGCCTCCCTCCCCGGGATGAAACCGACCTGATCTTTATGTATTAGTGAGGGCAGATAGTGCTGCAAACGTATCGCCATAACTTTGGCTAGAAGTTTCAGGTCAGTATTTATTAGAGATATAGGGCGATAATTGACACACAAGTCCGCATCCTTGTTTGGTTTGGGTATCACCGAGATGTGAGATAAATTCGATTGGGGATCCAGTGCCGCCCCATCAGCTAAGGAGTTAAATAAAGTCACCAGATGAGGTCCCAATACCGGAAAAAACGTGCGATAATAGGCTACAGTCAGATCATCTGGGCCCGGGCTCTTACCCTTAGGGGTGAGTTTCAATGCCTCTAAGATTTCGTCACTAGTGATCGGGGCGTTGAGAGCAAATCTAGCCTCGGCGTCCAAGGTGCAGGAAAGATGTTTGGCCAAATATGCATCAATGCGGTCCCGTAAGGCGGGGTCAGAAGCGCCCTGGGGGTTTAAATTATACAGCGCCGAGTAATAAGAATGAAAGCATCGGGCAATGGCATGTGATTCATAATGGATAACGCCATCAGAAGTTTTAATTTTAGGAATGTAGGAAGAGGCTCTCTGGGCCCGGAGAGCCCTCACCAACAATTTGCCCGGTTTGTCCCCAAATTCGTAGAACAGCTTTTTGGTCAGTAAGAAGTGACGTTTAGTGGTGGTGTCAAGGAGGGAGGCCAATTGATCCCTAAGGGTGTGAAGTTGAGGCAAGATGTCAGGGGCAAGCGTCAATTTGTGGGACTGTTCAAGGTGATGTATCTTGCGCATGAGCGTCAGTAAACTAGCCAAACGCAACTTTTTGAGGGTGGCACCTATTCGAATAAAGTGGCCCCGTATCACCGGTTTATGGGCCTCCCAAATAACAGGGAAAGCTAAATCGTCAGTAATGTTACCCGTAAAATAATTACTTAAATGTGTTGTTAAATCCTCCATATGGGAGGGGTCATGAAGGATGTTCTCATTGAGTCTCTAACTCCAAGGTTTAGGTGCATGATGTGTAAGCTTAATAGTGAAGTGTATTGGCGCGTGATCGCTGATAGACTGTATCCCTATATCCGAAACATGTAGGCGTAGTAAATGATGGTGTGAAAGGAACAAGCTATCAATTCTTGTGTAACTATTATGGGCAGAGGAGTAGAAAGTGTAATCCTTGGTAGAAGGATGTTGTGACCTCCAAACATCCACCAATTGGTGAACATGAAGGAGTCGCTTGACTTTCTTAATGCTAGAGAATGGGATATTAGATCTCTGGGAGGAGGAATCTCGCAAAGGATCTAGGATCATATTAAGATCGCCCCAAAAAATATTGATGCCCTCCTGAAATCCCCCAAATTTGTTGAGCAAATTGACACAAGAAGGATGCCTGACATCTATTCGGTGAATACACATTGCCAAGGGTCACCTTCAAGGCTCCTATAAAAAAATAGCTCTACCGTCAGGGTCCCTCCAGATGTCCAATAACCGAAACGGAACAGCTTTGTGAATAACGATCGCGACACCTTTGCGTGACACCAAAAATGCGTTTAAATTCGTTGGTGGCTTTAAAATGCGTCTCTTGCAGGAAAGCAATATGTGTTTTGTACGAGTGCAGTATGTGGAGCAGTTTAGAATGCTGTTGCGGTTTGTTTAAGCCTCTGACATTGAGAGAGGTGATTTTAAGCATATCAAGAGCCATGGTCAGGACATCAAGAAAGACCCCCGAGATCGAGCGACACCCACGGAGCAAAAAGAAACAAAATTAACTAATATAATTTTAACCATAAAACCAGAAACAAAACAAAAAATCCAGAACGTGAGCACAAACAATGACTCAGGATGCCAAAGCATCAAATAATGAGCCGGTTGACCTAGAGAAAGGTCAGAAACCATTACGTTAGCCCAAAGAGAGGGTAAATCAAGTAGGCTCCAGGGGGTAGAACAGCACAGCACAGCCCCTAACAATTGTAACTAGCACAAATAGAGTGTATGATGCCACAGCGCACCAAGCCCTTAAGATATCAGACAAAAGCCGGTTGTAATAAACCGAGCGTAGGTTCGATAGAAACCAGAGCAAATATAGCCCCATGGACATAGGAAGATAACCCCCGGGAAAGAGGGCAGAGTAGTCCATAAGAAATATGACAGCCTTTGTGGGAAGCCTGAGGAAAAACAGTCCTAACGAGCTCGGGACCACACGGATGAGATAACCGAAAGGGCCTCCAAACAAATCAGAGGATAACGGGACGAATCCCCACATAGATAAAGGAGGAAAAAGTCCCATAATATTCGACGAAAACTATATGAAACGATCGATAATCAAAACGATACAGCGAGAGAATGAAAAAAAAACAAAAAAAACAAAGGAAAATCGTATATCGGTCACCAGAGCACGTAGGGAGATACCGGCGGTCATGTCCAGCAGAGAAGGTATATACGATGACTGCAGGAGTCAAATACTGGACAGTCCGCTGTACCAGGAAAAGTGACACGGTCGAGCGATGCAACAATGTCCCACTACGAGGCATCCTGAGGCTTTTGACGTTTCCTCCGTTGAGGCCTTGGCGACCATGCTTTCGACGGATCCGACATATTGGTAGGTGTAGTGAAAGTAGATTCCCAGTCCGTAATTTCACAGGGCGGCAGCTCCAAGGCTTCAATAAAGGAAGGTACATCGCCCGCGTGACGGATCAAATGCGTGGATGTTCCCCTTCGGACAATTAAGGCAAACGGGAACCCCCACTGATAGGGTATACCCGCTTCCCGAAGGGCCTGAGTAACCGGTCTCAGGAGGCGTCTAGCTTGCAGTGTCAATGGAGATAGGTCCTGAAAAATAGTGATGGTGTGCGATTCTGCGGGACGTTGTAGGATCTTATTTAGAATTGATTGAAGGGTAGGTATCAGATCAGCTTGGGAGACCGACTCCGGTATGCCTCTCACATGTAGATTGTGGCGACGGCCTCTGTTATCCAAGTCCTCTAATTTTCTTGTAAGGTGTATGAGAGTAGAGGATTGTTCCTTCAATTGGTTGGTAAGCAGGTCGACTGTATGGCGGATGTCTTTTTGGATCTCAGCCAAACTCACATGAATCCCTTGGGTAGCTCTAGCGATAATGGCGGCGATATCATCCTTTGTAGGTAAGGATTCAAACTTCTCCTGCCAAAGCGAGGTTGACAAATGCGGGGAGGCTGAGAGTGGATCCCGAGGATCGTCTGCATCAACATCAGAGAGCACTGGCCGGCGATGATGGAGGCCTGTGAGGTGAGTCGCGGGAGTCGTGATCCGAGGATGCCGCGAAGTAAGAACGAACTGAGGCATGCGAAGCCTTGTCTCTGGAGCCCGAAGGCTTAGGAGTTGTATTGGGTCGGTTAGTCTTGCCCATGGTGAGATGTAACCGGTAACCGAAGCATAAAGTCGGGCGTAGTGCGCTGGAGCTCCGGACTTAAGCGTCCAACTTAGGTGCCGGTCGGCCATGCCCCCCCGTGACATCACTTTTTAAAGTTACCACATTTTATTTACTTTTTTTAACCATTTTTTTTTACTGATCATATTGTGATTAGAAAGCTGGGCTCCATTGACTTGCGTAGTTCAATGCAGTACCAGTATTCAACCCCAGAGTTCTCAGGAGGCAAAATCTCTTGCAGTAGCGTTTGTGACCACTCTCTACAGTGCACCCCTGGGGTGGGATTTTGGGGTTGTTGAATGCCTCGCTATCGAGGTGTCACCGAACCAGGACTGCAGAGGGCTTTAAATCCCTTCTTCAGTTTTGTTTACCTCTTTGGTTGTGCAAAATAAAGTATAAATCCCACCGTTGTGTCACATGAACCATTGGATCTTTATTCCCCTTGCCCTGTACCTAACCTGATCTTAGCCATGGTTCTCTGGAACTGTTTGTCGGCTAGGATCCACAGGAGTGCTTGCTGGATTTTTTAACCCTTAATATCTCGGATGCCCCTGGCACACTACAGTGCCCAAATATACCACCTGTGGTGGGGCTCAGGCAAGGGGTGATTGGGAGAGGGAACCCCAATTTTAAAGCACTTTTTGTTGAACGGGGTTTAGCAGCCCTGTTGCTTTGCGGACTGTGCTGCGGCACCTTCACACTTCTACCGCTCAAGTCCACGTATCAAGTCGCTTTTTGGACTTAATCATCTAGGGACCCTGGACTATCCATTGATACCCTGGGATTGCCGCTGCTCCCTTGGGATCACTCCGAAAACAATGATTACTGATGAACATGCCTCTCAGGTACTCTGGCCTCAGACCAGTAGTGACCTGCCACATACTCAAACAATGCAAGAAATGTATAGAGAGCTTACCAAATTCAAGAAAAAAGAGGTTGATTTAGAACTGCATGGCATCTTTATTTCTCATTATTATAGAGTGAAATGTATTCCCAGAGGATTCCGAATACGGAACGCCCCCACCCCAGGACACCAAAATCCTGATTTCTGCCGCCGCTCGATGAATATAGCAAACAAATGTTCACTGGATTGGATGGTGATAGTTGTAGAAGAGGTTGGCAAAGAATTACTTGCTGTTAAGAAAAACATTACAGAAGTTGAAACCACCAATTTGGCTTCGATCCAAGCCCATACCTCCACTGAACAACTCCTGAAGCTACAAGACGAAATTAATAAATACAGAAATTAGTTAATCGCCTTCAAAAAAGCAAAAACTTGATAAGGTGAACCAGGACTATTTGAATCATCAAGTATATAGATGGTTAAGCGGAGGTCCAGAACGTAAAACTAACATCATAAATAGACCTAGATCAAGAATCCGCAAGCCAACTATTGCTGCTGCTGTTGATGTAAGCTCAGGAGAGTCGGCTTCAGAATCTGAAATGACTAACCAAACAGCCTTCAATAAACAGACACCTTTTTTACAAAAAAATATGGCTGTGACCCCTATTCCTGGTACATCCAGAATAGTCACCCGAGGTTTGGCACGAAACCACCCACCAGAAGGGGACAAACAGCGTCAATAAAACATCAATGGAGGCAAACCACCAATCGGGAGGAGATATAGTTCCAATCTTCAATTTGTCAAACAAAATGTTAAATAAAGACCATCTTTCCGTGCTTTCTAAAGGACTAGGATTTATTCCAGTGTCAAAACCACAACCATCTTATACTGAAATAGATCTCTACAAAATTCAGAGAACATTGCACAGCCATGAACATTTTAATAATCAACATGAATGGATTAAGCATCCTTTCTATAAAAGCAAAAAGAAGGACATCAAAGGTACCAACTATTCCATCAAAATCTTTAGTCAAGTTGTGCGCTCAGGAGTCCTGTCATCGGTTTGTTCTAAATCATCTTCCAACCTTAGTAAAAATGAATGGCAAGCGTTACAAGATCTGCAATCAGACCCTACCATCATCGTCAAACCAGCAGATAAAGGAGGAGGTGTAGTGATCCAAACGTATATTGATTATAACATGGAAATAATGTCACAATTAAACGATGAAGAAACATACGTAAGGTTAACATATGACCCGTCCAGCAAGTTCCGTAAAAAGATACAAGACTTTATACAAATGGGATTGAATACTAACAGTATAGACCAAACCACAGTGCTCCATCCTAAACTATACACGATTCCTAAAATACATAAGGACAGCCACAATCCTCCAGGAAGACCTATAGTGTCCACTAGAGACAGTTGGAACCCTTATGTAAATACATCGATTTCCACTTGAAGGATACCATTAATACTTTACCTACTTGTCTTAAAGACACACCAGATTTTTTATCCAGATTGAAAGAAGTTAAACATCTTGAGGATTCTGACATTTTAGTGAAACTAGATGTCAAGAATTTATATACCATTATACCACAGCAAGCTGGCATTCAAGCCATTAAGGACATCCTGATGACATCATCTAACTATAGAGGCCCCCCATTGAGTTCCTGTTATCATGTTTAGATGTAGCTCTCACATGTAAATAAGTTTGAGAATACGTTTTATTCAAAGATAGCAGGTACTGCTATGGGAGCAGCTATGGCACCGTCATATGCCAACGCAATGTACAGTTATGAAAAAAGATATATTTTGGATGCATACCAACCTCAAATCAAATACTACACGTTTTTGTTGACAATATTTTTTTTAATTTGGCTTCAACACATGGTGGAAACCCTCAATAGCTATGACACCAATGTCAAGCTTACGCTCACACATCATAGTTGTTCTATTCATTTTTTAGATGTAAGCATATACAGAGACACCAATAACAGCTTGGGGTATACACCGTATAGAAAAGATACTGACTGAAATTCCTTCCTTTTCCCGTATAGTCACCACCAACCACATCTTATACGAGCTCTTCCTATTTCCCAGTACCTTAGAGTACTAAGATACAATAGTAACACCACCAATAGGGAATGACAGCTGCGTGAAATGACACAAAGTACCCAGACATTGAACAAGGTACAAATTAAAGCAATGGAAGTGTGGAACAGAAATAAATATCCAACTGATTAAGCATCACATAACCTGCACAACTTCTCACGTTATATACTTGATCACGTGCCCCTGTGGATTAAGCTATGTGGGTAAAACAGATCTAACACTTCGTGATCGCATTTGAGGCCAGCGTTCTACAATCATTACAGTATTCAGGGATTCTAAATCGGACAAACCAGTTGCTAAACATTTTTTACAGCATGCACATTGAAGTTTCTCGCTTTGAGTATGTATCCTGTAGCATTACAGTTGCATATAGTGTTTGGTGGAATTACATCTGTTTTTTTACACGTGAATACACTTTTAATATAATTTACATAGGCATTTCTTATGGACTTTTCATTATGGACAGTGTTTATTGTTCAGTATCTTGAAACACATACCACATATACACCATACACACCACGCAACATTGCTTTCACGCACAAACTATCCGTTTAGTCAGTCCTCTTATTATTTAGTTAATACCAATGACTCTGGCACTCATATCCAGTTATCCACTACACCCTTTTTTTTTTACTTTGGAGCACATTTGTTTCTGCTGTTTTTTCTAGCATGTTCGGTCACTCCATGTTAGCTTTGATTAGAGCACGCCCTCATTACAGCTGGTTACCTGAACACATTACACCATAACTTGGCTACATTACCACGTCCTACACAGGTTAGTACACTTAACTTAATTTATTCAGCTATAAATCTGCCACAGATTGCATCACTCGTTGTTCTTGAGAAAGGCTCATTGAGAGCGGAAACGTTGGACCTTCATCAAGTCAATACGTTTTATAAAAAGAAGACCCGCTGAGTGCATCAACTTTATTTGCTGTACACACACACACACATAGAGCAACTGAATAAGAGATACAAACCTACATACATAAATAATGCATGGAAACATGGCATAGCAGGGATATATCAACACATTAACACACAAACCTAGCTTTTATTGATCAATTGAAATTCACATGTGAACTCAGCAGTGAAGGAATAGAACAAATTCTGTATTTGCAGGTATACAATAATAATGTATGAAAACATAGCATTGCAGGTATAGATCAGCAGAACACACAAACCCAGCATTGCAAGTATGGATCAACTGGAAATCACATGTAAACTCAGCACTGATAGTATAGTTCAAAAAACACATGGAAACAGCACTGCAGAACTCAGCAATCAAGGTATAGATCATAGGTTGTAGACCCCAAAGCCAGCCCTGGCGTCCACACTGCCCACATAGAACCTGACCAGCACCCAGATAACATAAGACTTGCCATCTTTGTCCCCAAACAGCTCAGCATGAGTCAACTTTGTCCCCAAACAGTCCGTCCTATGCCATCTTTGTCCCATAAAACCCCTGCCTGCGCCATCTTGGCCCCCAAACAGTCCGTCCTATGCCATCTTTGTCCCATAAACACGCTGCTTGTGCCATCTTTGCCTTTCCACAAATCAATTATACATCTATGATACATAAACACATTTACATTCCCTCACTAATTCACACTTTAATTCACATAATTCATTCACATAATCATTTATTCTCTCCCACATTCAGACAATTTATCCACACACTAATTAATACACTCCCTCTTTCAGACAATTCATCCACTCATTAAATCATTTATTCTCCCACTCAATCTCACTCTTTATTTCAATATCCTTACTACCCCCTTTCTCACTATCTACCCCCCCTCCCACCATCCCTATTATGTCTTTTCTCCCTTTGTAGTTCACTTACCTTCCAGAAATCCTGCGGTGAGAGCGTGAGGCCTCTGTCTCCCTGCTCTGCCGCAGTGCATGCTGCTTCACTGCTGAACGCCAGAATATGACTCCCTACATCTGCATTTACTGGAACACATGGAACCCTTTAAATATATAAAAGGACCAGCTCCACCATGAATGCTGTATAAACTATAAAAGGTTGGCCCATCAGAATGCACAATTGAGAATATGAACACTGATTCATCACAGAACAAAAGTTAGAATAAATAAAAAAAGTACCAAAGTGCTATCAAGTGAAAAATGATTTAGTATTGGTTGCTTCCTTCATTACCTTCATTATCGTAGTGGTGCTGGGTGAATGCAGACGTCCAGATTCATCTCCTCCACCACATTAATTAGTATACTTGCAGGGTGCCCGATAGGGTTGTGACAGAACTCTCCATCACTGGGGCCCCTGGAGAGGCCTGAGAGCCAGCCTCCTCCCTATCGACTATGGGCCCAGGCCTTGTAGAGACTTCTGTGTGTGAATACAGGGGTTCAGTTTCTGCTGATGTTCCCCATGTTTTAGCACTCAGTGTCTTAAAACTGTAACGTCAGCTGGACATCCTGTGGTAGGAAGAAGGCTGATTGTCTGAGCATTGTTTATTGTATAGGTGTGAAGTGTTTCCCCTGTTATTGTGTGTTAGCCCTTGTCTTAAGACCCCCTGTAGGTATGACTAGGTGTCACTGCTGCATACCTAATTATCAATTACATAACAGGTAGCTGTTAATCCTGTGAGCTCCTGTTATCCCTGTGTCTTGGCCATTGTCTGTCTCAAGCCAATTATATGTCTATCGGCATTCCACGTCTACGTCCCCAGTTAATGTAATTATTTATGTCTCGTGACATCCTGTCCTTCCCCCCGGATATTGTGTTGCAGGATTTGATCTAATTACTTCCTTCCTCCCATGGTAATTAGATCATGTGATATTTGTATTGCCCCTTTTCTACTTGTGTATATATACCTCTGTATTTGGCTTTAATAAATGAGTCCTGCTTTCACCTCAACATGAGTGTTGCCTGATGTTTGGGGTGGGCTGTAGCCACGCTGTGTAGCTAAGCTTCGGATAGCCACAGTGCCAATGCGGCTTTGGTGCAGCGACGTCCCTCCTTCTATCTACAACGCTGGTTCTGCCCGGCGCTGAAGGGGTTACTTGTTGGTGTCCCGGCAGGAGGAAGCAACGTTAGGCGGGAGTACCCAGTCGGGGTACAGGTTGGTCCCGTCACAAGGGTCATAACACAAATGAGCCCCTGCAATGACATCAGTGGTTTAGTTGTCCTGGGCAGTGGATTAAAAAAATAGGCTCTTGAAGGGGCGTGGTGAGCGTGTGTGCCTCTTGCCCATCTCCTGGCGACAGAAGAAGGCCAGCACAGGAGGAGGGATCGTAGTGAGCACCCGCGGGTGTTCGGGGATGACAGCAGTGGACGGTTCGGGTAAGTGGCAAGTACTCCCTAGACATAGGTACTCGGGTGAGGCGCTCAGTTTTGGGGCATGACAAAAGGACTTGCAGCGACCAGATTTCACCCATAGGACTTGCATAGCACACAGAATGCACAAATAGGCCTTGTCCCAGAAGCCAGATTGCATTCATAAGACTTGCCCATCACCATCGAAGCATAAAACAGTAACGGTAATGTATAGGCTGTCAAAATACACACTATATGCCTTTTCTCATAAAACTATCATCTTCCCCTCTCCAATGCTAACATACCCCTCATCAGTCTCCCTCATACCCACCTCTCCCCTCTACAATCCACCATGGACACTACTGCCAGACTTATCATTCTCTTCCATTGGTTGACACTAACACTTCTCCACTCTGTAAGTCTCTTCACTAGCTGTCTGTGCTCTTCAGGATTCATTTTAAAATCCTGATTCTTACCTCTTTATAGCGGTTCCCCTACCTACATCTACTCATTTGTAAATACACTCCTGCCCGGTCTCTGCTCATCCAATAGTCTCTATCTGTGTTAATATTACGAGTGTTTGTAAAGGGCAAAAGCATTCGAGGAAAACTGAGTTTAATTAGTGACGCTCTGCCAGAGTAAGTGAAGTTAAGTGCTCCTCAGCTTCTCAGGAGGAGATGTAAAATGAGGGTCATTTCATTGTTATTTTAATTTCGATGTATGTGGGGACCCAGGTGATCCCCCAACCCGGTTGTATGTGAAGGCTGGGTGTAGGAGTGTAAAAATAGCCCCACTGGTTTTGCCACACTTATCCTAAAACCCTTGTTCCCCATCAATTTATGAGATTTAAAACATTAGGAAGAGTAGAAGCTAGTCTGGACACACATAGAAGCTGGTCGCCAGCAAATGCTGAAATCTTAATCTCCTGGGATGGTTTATGAACGCCCAACAAATCTGGGGATTTCCACAGTGACCTGATCAGGCAGTGAAGATATATACGCCGGATACCTCACTCCATCCAGACATTCCCCAAGTACAACCCACTGACACCCATAGTGTATAGTTTACATATGATTTTTACAAATTGGCTACCAAAATATTGAAATTTAAAAATTCTAAGGTGATATGGCCACACAGTCAAAGGCTCCATCTACGTCCAAACTGCATTTGCAGTGTATTTGCTCCCATGTTCCCTGTAACCCTGAGTATGTTTTAGGGAAGGACTGGCACCTTCTAACCTGGGGGAGCAAGTAAATTAAGGGGGCGGTTTGTGTCCCAATATCTTGTTTTATGTTAATGTGTGTTTTGCTGGATATATCCAGCCCTGTGTGTCCAAAATAAATCAGTCTTCGTTTGGTTTTACCCTATACTGAGTCTTGGCTAGTGACTGGGGAACCGGGGAAGGTGTGTTGTCCCAGGCTGAGGGAGCACAAGACAGCGGAGGTAGTCGGTCGGACTAGCGAGCTCCGTGACAGTCACCTCCAGTATGTCCGGTTCAAGGTGGAAGCCATAAGATCCATTCTATACACCTTATGCCTCCATGACTTCATGGTCTCTATAGACCTCAAGGATGATTATCTTCATGTTGCAATCCATACGTCTCATCAGCAATTCCTGCGTATTGCCTTTTCTCTGGGTTCAAGTATTCAGCATTTCCAATTTCAGGCTCTTCCATTTGGTATGTTGGCAACCCCCAGAGTCTTCACCAAACTCCTGGCAGTAGAGGGGGCCCATTGCAGACATCAAGGAATCCCTTACCTGGATGAATGGCTTATCCATGCTCGTTCGGCTCCTGTTCTATAGTCAACACCTTGCAGGAGCTCGGCTGGATTCTGAAGTGGGACAATTCCAGCACCATTCTTCTTCTTCTCCCTCAATCCTCAGGATCATCCTTTGGCGGTAGATGCCTTCACCCAGACTTGGGATTTCCGTCTGAGACTCTGCTTTGCAGTAGGAAGAAGGTTCCCTCCCTCAGATATATTAAGATCTGGAAGATCACAGTTGGTGTGGTTCCAGAGGAACTCTTCCTTCATCCTGTTCCCCAGGACTGATTCTCGAGTTTTTATAAGAGGGATTTGACCGTGGGCTTTAACCATCTACTATCAAGGCACAGATTTCTGCCATGAGTGCCTTACTGGGATTTGATCTCGTCTCACTTTCCAGAGTCATCGTCCCTACGCATCCTCACCCTGTCACCAAGATGGTTTCCATGGGACCTTAATGCCTTTTTGGTGGCCATTACTTCCGCTAGACGTATTGGCGAACTTCAGGCTCTGTCTACTAAAGAACCGTTCCTACGTTTCTTCCCGGATAAGGTTGTGCTCTCTCTGCCTCTGGAATTTACCCCAAGATATAGTCCGCCTTCCACAAGAGCCAGGAGATAGTGTTGCCTACCTTTTTTCCATCTCCCCGATCAGCAGAAGAAGAGGCTCTACATACTCTAGACCTTAAGAGATGCCTCACTATTTATTTGGAACGGACTCTGCCCCTGCATAAATCCTCTCACTTGTTTGAGGCCTCTTCCGACCCCAACAGAGGTTTCAACATTTCCAAGCGCTCCATTGCTAAGTGGATTGTGTCGGCCATCAGCCGGCAAGTCTTCACCTGGGATCCGGGCACACTCTACTCGAGTAGTCTCCACATCCTGGGCTGAGCGATGTCTCATTTCTCCTGAACAGATCTGTAAGACGGCTACTTGGGGGACTCTCCATACCTTTGTCCAACATTACAGGCTTGATTATATGGCACGGGAAGACTCGCTTTTGGCCATAAGGTCCTTGAGGCTTTTTTTTTCCTCTTGAAGTGTTTCCCCTCCTTTCTCCTTTGGTATCTATCAGTAGTATCACCTAGGATGGCAGGGAAACAGAAAGTTCTACTTACCCTTCCAATCCCTGGTGACACATTGGTTTCCCTCCCTTCCTTTTTTCAATATTTTTTTTGCATCAGATTTGTTTTCCTGTGTGGTCTGTGTGATACAGAGGAGGAGTCTATCTGTAGTATCACCAGGGATCGGCAGAGAAAAGAAGCTCTTGGTAAGTAGAACTTTCTGTTTTGAGAAGCTAAAAAGGATAGTCATTGGTATTTTGTGTGCTCATGTTAACACTGTAGATTAGCCAGATGAAAGACCCTGTTCCTTCATGTTAGCTAGTGTTACGAATCGACTCACCTGCTCCCGGGATCAAGCACAGTGTTTCCTCTCCTTCCTTCCTTCGTTCCCAGGTTGCTATGGAGATGATGTCATTTTGGCACCAAATTTGAAAGAATAAAAACCCTGACCTCCCAGAAACCTTTGCTCAGGTATCAGCTGGACTTATACCAAAGCGTTATATGCTATTTGTCTACTTGTGTTCCAGACCCTATTTAGTGATTCCGACCAGTGATTCTTGTAGCCTGCCTCGACCTTTTGCATTGTGACTTGACTTCGCTTTTGGATCATCCTTTTGTACTTCGCCTGGATTTTTGGTGTGTGTTTGTTTCCTGCTTACAGGAACCAACTGGTTCCCCAGCTCACGAGCAGCTAGCTGCAATCCATTTCTGTACTGATTGATTTGAAGCTTTGATGTCAGCATCACAGACACTGTGACAGGGTGAAAGATGGCTTCTGTGTAGTGCTGCAACAACTAATCGATAAAATCGATAATAATCGATAATGAAATTCGTTGGCAACGAATTTCATTATCGATTAGTTGAATCGATTATTATCGATTATAAAATGAGGGTTTTTTCAGAGCAAACGCTCTGAAAAATCCCCCTCATTATATAATCCGTTTCAGTGACTCACCGTCTCACAGCAGCAGCTCCTACTTACTCCCCCTCCCTGTAATCACCGTGACAACTGGCCCCGCCCCTTCCTTCTCCAGGCCAGAACCACATGGCTGTGACTCTCATCTAACTGTAAGTATATGTATATATATATATATATATAATGTGTATGTGTGTGTATATATATATATATATAATGTGT
>VKOC01047090.1:0-11438 GCA_009364415.1 Spea multiplicata
TTAATGGGGTGTTTAGGGCTAATTTGGGGGCAGTTATGCTTAATTGATGGGGTGTTAAGGGTTAATTTTAGGGGCAGTCATGGTTGATGGGGTGTTTAGGGTTAATTTAATGGTGAGGGTTAATTTAATTAATTTAATAAAGTTAGCTTAAGGTGCAGTTGCAGGTAAAGGGGAATGTAAATCCTGGGGGCAGTGATTATTAGTGTATTATTTATAACAGTATGGTGACATTCTCTGAATGATTAGAATGCCAATGAAGGCAGAGAGTCGTTCAAAGATCCGGATCTTACAATGATCCGGATCTTACAATGATCCGGATCTTACAGTGATCCGGATCACTGTAAGATTCGGATCCCTGTAAGATCCGAATCTTTGAACGACTCTCTGCCTTCATTGACATCACTGGAGGCAGGGGGGAGGATTCATGGTGAAAGGGGCGGGGCCAATCGTTAGTGTGCCTGCACGGAGTTACTGGAAAACAGTGACTTCGTGAAGGCACACTGGGTGATCCGAAGATTCGGATCATGAATCGGATCATTTCAGTGAACGAATCAAAATGATCCGATTCATTTTAATGATCCGAACTTCCCATCACTAATGCCTGCTTCATGCAGAGTCCCGCACAGAGACTCCTGGGTAAACCAGTAACCACATTTGTGGCAATGCTGTATGTCTATTATTCCGTTGCCTTATTATTATTACAATTATTTAAAACAGCTTATGTCTGCTATTTGTAAACTGTACATGTTTGACTAAGCACACAGATCCTGGAACCCTGTTTAAGATATATAATATAGAAATATGTATGGATTTCGGCCCTTCTTTCCATCATCCCTATATTACCCCAACATAATATATTGTTGTCTTCCATTTTCCCCAATCTTTACAAATTGCATACCCCCCCCTCTAACATTTCAGGTGTTCGAAAAGGGACACCTGATTTGAGTGGTGTGACTAAAGTCAAGGAAGACTGGGACTGGAGCCAGAGAGGGGTTGCTGACCCACCATACCTAAAAAGCCACCTTGATGCAGAGCATGATGAGCTGGCCACATGGCAGCTACAGTAACATAAACCTCCATTTATTTTGCAGCTCCCTGGCCCATTGGCCTATGATCTTGAACGCCACGAAACCACGAGAAAACTACAACACTAGGGAGGTATGCATTTGTCAGTGGCAACTCAGAGGGCAGAACCAGAGGGGCTATTATAAAATGCTATGTATATACACTCACTGGCTACTTTATTCACATGGCAGCAACTTAATGCATTTGGGCATGTAGAAGTGGTCAACACAATTTGCTGAAGTTCAAACCGCGCATCAGAATGGGGAAGAAACGTAGATTTAAGTGACTTTGAAGTGCCAGACAGGCTGGTCTGAGTATTTCAGAAACTGCTGATCTCTAGGTTTTACAGAGAATGGTCTGACAAAGAGAAAATATCCAGTGAGCGGCAGTTGATGCCTTGTTGATGTCAGAGGAGAATGGGCAGACTGGTTTGAGATGACAGAAAGGCAACACTAACTCAAATAACCAAGGTTACAACCAAGGTAGGCAGAATATCATCTCTGAAGGCACAACACATTGATCCTTGAAGCAGATGGAACATGAAAGCATGAAACTATCCTGCCTTGTATCACCTGTTCAGGCAACTGCTGGTGGTGTAATGGTGTGGGGGGAAATTTTTTTCTTGGCACATTTTGGGCCCCTTAGTACCAGTATTGTAGCTGACCATGTCCATCCCTTTATGACCACAGTGTACCCACCTTCTGATGCCTACTTTCAGCAGGATAACGCACAATGTCACAAAGCTCAAACTGATTTCTTGAACACAACAGTGAGTTCACTGTACTCCAATGGCCTCCACAGTCACCAGCTCTCACAATAGAGCAAATTTGGGATGTGGAACGGGAGATTCGTATCGTGGATGTGCAGCCGACAAATCTGCAGCGACTGCCTGATGCCATAATGTCCATATGGACCAAAATCTCTGAGGAATGTTTCCAGCACCTTGTAGAAAGTATGCCATGAGGAATGAAGGCAGTTCTGAAAGTAAAAGGGGGTCCAAACTGGTACTAGCAAGGTGTAGCTAATAAAGTGGCCAGTGAGGGCATATACTTTTGTGTATGCATATATACATACACGAAAATATTTGCAAAATATTTATAAATTAACAACTTCAATGAAATATGCAACCACGTGTATCTACTTTACACATCACATTTTGACTATATAGTATGTACATGTGGACTTGCCCCAGCAAGCAGATTGCACCCACTCAGAGTCTCAGGTCTACCTCACGCACACTCTGTATTTATTCTTTATTCATATACTCAAAACAATTACAGTAATGGATAGACTGCCAAAATACACCCATATACTCTACCAATAACCACACACATGCCCATACACACACATTCACACTTGCCCTTCAAACACCTAGTTTACACTTGCCCTTGCCTTTACACTTTTGCTTGCCCTTAGAGATGCTTATGCTTTAGCTTAAACAAATTCAAAACACAAACTCTGCACTCGTTATTTCTCCTCTTTCATATCTCTTCTCTTTCTGCCCATGTCTCCTCTTTCTTGTTACCCCCTTGATCTCTCCCCTTTTCTTTGATCCTACCTTTTATATCTGTTCCCTTTCTGCCTGTCTCTCCTCTTTCTCATTACCTTCTTTATTTCCCCCCTTCTTTTTGATCCTCCCTTTCTGTCTCTCCTAGTTATCTTAGTCTGTCCACTTTCACTTTATCACTTTGTTCTCTTTATCATGTTTTATCTCTCTTTATCTCTCCCTTTTATACCATTTCTCATTATCCCCCCCCTTTCACTTTATCATCTGCCTCAGTCTGTGTGCAAATTACTGCCTGCAGCCTTGCGATCTTGCTCTGCGCTGATTCCAATTAGCTCAACATCGGAGTGTGATGTCATATCCTGTGCAATACTAATTTGCAGAAGCACAGTGGATCATGTGAGATTTGTGCAGATTAGGGCCCCTCTGGCCCTCCTAGCGACACCACTGGCATTTGTTTATACAGGGCTATAGCTTGTGCAGTGTAAGAGGTTTTCTTGTTAAGAACAATATTAAACAAAGTACCGGTAATTTCAACTCCTGAAGTTGGTTCTGCCTCACTATGTTTTTCATTAAGCCAAAATGAGCCCCTGTTGCATATTTGGTTGTGTATTAGTGAGCTAGATCTGCATTAAAAGAAATCAGAATTTAATGTTGGTGGTGCCAGCAGGTATTAAATGATATGGGTTTAGGAACTATCTTCAGATTAACTTACATTTGTTAGAACATTTCCAAGATTCACTAAACAAAATACTCATGGTATTTACTGATATATAAAGATATATACCATATACATTTTATAAATATTTTTCCAGGCAGCTTGTGACTAAGCACAGTTTGTGTGAAACGTGTCAAGCAGTTTAGCCCTTTTTTTGTTTTGTTCCTTTCGATTTCATTGTCCATAGACGCTCAATAAATACATTTTTTTTTATACATGCATGGATATCCTTGTGTGATACTGGTGTCGGCTGGCACAACTACAGGTTTTTGTTAATGTAAATACCATATTTGCCCGATTTTAAGAGAAAGTTTTTTCCAGAGCAAATGCTCTGAAAAATACCCCTCGTCTTATAATCGGGGTCGTCTTATAATCAGACCTCAAATAGGTCTGACTATGAGACTATGCCCCAACTTACCGGGTCACCTGAGTGTCCCAATTATATTAAGTAGCAAGTGAACATCTTTTTCACCCTCAAAGTAGGTGTGTTTGAAGCAGTTAAAATGGTCAAGCTTAAGAAATTTAGCGACTTTGAAAAGGGCCAAATTGTAATGGCTAGGTAACTGCCAAACCTGCAGCTCTTATGGGGTGTTCAAGGTCAAAAGTAGTCCAAGGAAGGAACAACAGTGAACCGGCGACATGGTCATGGGCGGCTAAGGCTCATTAATGAATGTGGGGGTCAAAGGCTGGCCCATGTGGTCAAATCCAACTGACGAGCTACTGTAGCAAGTAGTAATTGCTGAAAAGGTGTCAGAACACATACTGCATCACAGTTTGTTGCGTAAGGTGCTGCGTAGCCGTAGACCAGTCAGAGTGCCCATGCTGACCCGTGTCCACTGCCGAAATCACCTACAATGGACACTTGCACATAAGAACCACAGAGCAATGGAAGAAGCTGGCCCTGCAAACTGCCAGGCGTGGCTGTCCCTTTAAGAGGTCTGCCCGGAGTGGAATTCCTCTCCACAGTTTGATATCTTGTTTATATGTATTTTATGTACCTTTGCCCTCTTTCCCTTATACATCTAAGGATCTCGGCTCTTCACTCCATCCCCTGTGTTGCTTGCCTTGTGCCCTGTCATTTGTGGCATGCTGTACCATGTATGTATTGTCTGGCTATGTATATAATCCATGTTCTGTGTATTTATGTTCAGCTGTGTTTGGTTATACCTATATCTATGCCGTTACCACACCTGACCTAACCAACAGGCTATATTACCCTGCCTCCCTCACCTGAAGCCTATGTCATTCACACCTGATCTAGTGACAAGGCCTATATCTGGACACTCCCCTATTTGTTAGGTGCCTTTGCATTGAAGTTATAGGACAGTTTTGCTCTGGCCCTGTACCTGATCTTGACTTGTTCCTGGCTTCCTGTGTACCTGATCCTGTATTGTTCCTGCCTTTAGCCCTGCCAAGTGGGCTTCCTGCCTCAAGCCCTGCCAAGTGGGCTTCCTGCCGTGTGCCCCTCCAGTGGGCTTCCTGTCGTCTGCCCTGCCAGTGGGCTTCCTGCCATACGTCTGTTTTCTTGCTAAGAGACTGTTAAACCTGTATTTGCTTGTCCTGCCATAATATACAATACATAGTATTACCTGGAATTCTGCCTGTGGTATATTCCTTTGTGCCTGTCTGTCTTATCCTTCGGTTACCATGCATCGCCGTTCTTTAAATACTGGATTGTAGTGCCGCAGGCTGTGTAATATTTAATAATATTTAAATATATTGGTGTAAATTTATAGCAAAGTGTCTGACGTTGCTTGACTATAAAAAACAAGGAATTAAAAATGTGTTGCATTAAAAAGGTAAGGAATTAAAAAAACTAAAGGATTCAGATTTGTTTGAAAAGGTTAAACTTCACATTGTTTTGTAACAAGAAGTGTTTGGGGCCACAGAAGGCACAGTGATATTTTGGGTATATTAGAAGTTGTTTGGGGGCAAATATGGCACAGACAAGCTGTTTGGGGACATAGCAGTTTCCTTACTTACATCTCCTTACTTACCTCAAAATACATACCTCCCCGGTCCATCTGCTAATCTCATCATCTAGGATCTAATTTCTCTCTCCTTGTCTCGAGTCCTTCAATATATCCCTCCAGACTTCAGGAAGTATATCAACCAAAAGGTTAACTTCCCTCCTGCTACATACCTGGTCTACCTTGTACATTTGTTACACCTCTTTGTGTAATATAACCCCCCATTGCCTTATAGATTTGAAGCTCTTTTGAGCAGTACCCTCCTTAACCGTAACCTTTTCTGTAAATGTGATGTGCTACTTGTTTGCCTGGTTTGTATGGTGCTGTGGAATATGATGGTGCAATATAAGCCAATTAATCATTATAATACAAAGATGCCTGGAGTTTTAGCTGATATTTCAAAGCCCCCTCCATACAACATCCTGAAAAGAAAAACTATGCCTAAAGAAACATTGGCATCAAAGCATTAGGTGACCTTACTAAGCTCTTGCCTCAACAAGTGGGCCAGCAAACTCTGACAAGCCCCTTTATCTTTCTGGATTCGGACTGCCCTGTTGGGCAATTGCTCCCCTTCCACCAGAACGTAAAATTAAATTGATTTTACTCTCTTCTTTTGTATATGAGTTGTACAAAAGCCAAATGTAATTTGTGGTCTTTTCTGGCAATCAAATAATTGAACATATGCTATAAGAGACAAATGCCAAACTAAAATACAACTAACCCTGGCATATACTGGTTTGAAAGAGAACACCATAGACTCATATAAATGTTATCTGTGAACTACCATGGTATGTCAGTTTTTAAAATAGTTTACTTTAGGGGGAGGCCTAACTGGGTGTTCTCCATAATGTGGTATTGTATTGTTTTGGATGTTCCCAAACACAAATGTCTCCTGCAGTTACACATAGTTGTGAAATCCAAGACAATTACTCTGCGTGTAAAGAATGCACACTTTTGCCAGTAATCTTGGAAGGGGTGGCTGGGAAGTGTGTGCATGAAACATGTCCAAATTGCCTTGTTAAATATATTGGAATGTCTACTTTTCATAACTATATGTGGGAGTTTTTTACCTTGTGACCAATATTAAAAGTACACTTTCATCATATAATATATGTTGCAAATAGTGACGCACATCTTATAAAACTTCCACTATAAATACCAACATCCTGTGAAAATCCAATGATGCTTTCCTAAAGGAACACCTGTATAGAACGTAAAAGAATGAAACCCAATATCAAAAAAGTAACAAAATCAAAATACTTTCCTTTCTTGTAGATGGGTCTATAGCAGCAGCCCTACAAAACACTCTCCACGGGGTGTTGAAAAAGGAAATGTGAAATTGACTTCTGTCTAGGGGCGCTTAAAACCGCGATCTCGAATAGTTCATATACCGATGTGGAAAAGGCAGAAGAAACAAAAAAATATATAGTGTGATAAAGTAAAAACAATTAAACTCCAGCACTGAATTTCAATGAATGCACTCACAATGTAGATAAACTTTAAGCGCGTATATCACAACCTCTCCTCTGTGTGTGTATGGAATCCTTGGCTCCACGTGTATGCAAGAGAAGAAAATCTAATAGGGTGATATCATTACCATCGATATGTGTGCTGTGTGGTAGTGCACTCACATTTAGTCGAGGGATATCAAGCTCATCTGATTTGTCGTCCTGCAGTGGAGTTGATCCTTTAATGAGGTTCCTAGGAGGTTGTGCTGGTTTCCACCGAACGAAGTTTTTTTCCAATACTCCGGTATACACGTGAATAAAGTGCAAGTGCTTATAATCAGTTGTGAGTGTTCATTAGATATGTGTTGCAGATAAATCCAAAAAACGGGATAAAATGGATAAAAATAATTTAATATGGGACTAAGCCCTTATCGCACACTTGTTAGTAACTACACCATATAGGTGTTTACAAAGATGTGCTAAAAAATACTAAAACAATGGCAAATAGAATGAATAAAAATATGTATAAAAAAGTAAAAAAAGCAAATCAAGTCCAAATGAATAATCCTCAACGCGTTTCGCCGTTTGGAGGCTTCCTCAGGAGGTGTATTTGTGGCAGAGTCGTGTTCTTCCTTTTTATATCCCCCCGGTTGCATCGTCCGTGTTTTTTTCGTTCCGTCCGTCTATTGCCGTCGCGTCATCACGTTTTCATTCTGCCGCGTGCGTGCATGCTGTATGTCCCATTGGTGTGTATATTTTCTTGCTCCGTTTCTTCCTTTCCATACACTGTATCGGATATGTGTTTTCTTCTTGAATCTACGTACAGAGAGGGATTACATATCCCAGAAAAAATAAAAGATTAGATGTATCGGTTTTATTTGAAATCTCGGAGGGACGGGTTTCAAGGGGATTCCTCATGTATATATATCACGATTGGCTAGTAGAAATTATTATGGGGAGATTCAGGGGTAAGGGGATATACAATATAGGGATTATGGGGAGATTCAGGAATAAAGGGATATAGAATATATAATGTACTATTTAGGAGATCAACATAGTATGGTTTGTGCTGTTCACATCAATCCATCCAATATTAAAGATAGAGATTTATAGGGAAAAGAAATGGATAAAGATGATAAAAAATATATATAAAGTGTAGATTAGGACTTACATAGTGTGTGGGTCTCATAAGCCCATAAGAGGGTAATCTCTTTTTATGTATGAAAAGTGTACATGAAAAAGGAGTGAATATTATCCTCAAGTGTAGTGTCCCAGTGAGTGAATGTTTTGTCGTATAGTAATGTTTCTGAATATTTGTTTATTTATTAGTCTATATTCTTATACTGTGATGCGTAAGTGAAGATCTGTGTTTTCTGATTTCATTTTTATATATGTTTTTTTATCTATTTTCATTATTGTTATAATTTGTATTTATATATTACTGAATGTTTCTCAACTGTGTTAAGGAGACCTATTTTATTAGAATAAATTCTTTAAATCTTGATCGTGTCTTCTCATGTATTCTGGTGATTTATCCATAGGATTAATTATTTGTGCACAAGTATATTAACCAAGAATCCAATGGTAAAGATGGGGGCGTATTTAATGTTTCTACAAGAAAGACACAATGTCTATTTCTAAGTTCAAACCACCCTTTTTGTATGTTTTTAATTTGAAAATCCATTCGGTTTCTTTTTTTGATAGATGTTCTATATTATTGCCCCCTCTCCAATTCGGAGGTACCCAATCTATACCCATAATTTTTCACTCCACACGAAACCTTAGTCATTAAAGTCACAACTAATGGCATACTCATGCAATCCCTTCTCCGCATGGAGAGAAGAGAGAACTAAAAAATTAGAAAGCATTTTCACACAAACACCAGTACACCAAGAATCTAGTAACTTTTTGTTTATAAAACTAGAAAGACTTATGGAAAAGGAAATTAAGAGATGGTGGGAGATTACCTTTATAGATCAGTATATAAAAACGAAAACTATACCCAGAGGTCTAAGGATAAATAAGACTCCAGCATTTGGTCAAGATGATCAGGGGTTCATGCAAGAATGGGACAACATACTGGATGAGTGTTCATTTAACCTCATGAAGCTAATAGTAGCACAACAGAAAGAACAATTAAACAAAATTGAGGAGGAAATACAAGAGGTAGAGGAAGAAATAAAAACCCAAATAGACCCACAAGTTATTACTATTAAACACAAAGAGATAGGGATTAAAATCAACAAAATAGAGGGAGAAATCGTTGATAACAAAAAACGGAAATTCTTTAGGGACAAAACAGAAATGGAAAAAGGGATACATAAACCAACACAAAGTCACATAGAATCCAACTATAGGAATCATTGGAATTCCGGCCCACATAAATACTCCAATGTGAGGTCCAGATCCTACACCAGGAGATATACAAGGGATACAAACTTCAGACAGAATACATTGTCTAATAAATATACACATACACACCAATACAGAAATAACGAATATAGAACACGTTCTCCTACGTGGCGTCAGCAGAAAAATACAATAGAGAAGGAAATAAGAACATCCCCTAAACCTAGGAACGTGGATCATGATAAGGAGGATTTTTTAGACAGGGAGCCATCCCGAAAGGGTGGCACGAAAAGAAAAGAAACACCACCCAGACAGGAAACACGGGAATTAAGAAGCCGCCACATCCCATTGGAACAAAATCCATGGAAAAGGGGAAGGTTCCAAAGACAACCAGGGGACAAAGAGGAGGAGGGAAGAAGGTGAAACAGACTACACTTTTAACACCAGAAGATGGGGGCATAATAAACATTTCTAAAGTAGAACTCACTCAAGACGAAATTAGTTTGCTCAAGAAGGGTCTTAAATTTGCACCCACACAAGGCCCCAACCTTTTTGATTTATTTATGGACACACAAAGATATCTCAGAAAACTTATGGTAAAAAGATTTTTTAATAAAACGGATAATCAAAAACAGGAGAACAATGAGGAAATTACACCTGTCCCCACAACCACTTTTACACATACTTCACTTAAACCAAAATCAAAATTCTATCCTTTAAGCGAAAAAAGTGAACATCTAGAGGTATTCACCGACCTAGTACTCAAAGATTTGGAGAACCTTAAGAGGGACAACAAATCTTTTAATCTCAACCAAAAAGAAAAACAAGCACTCAAAACTCTTAAACACAAAAATGAATTAGTAGTCAAACAAGCAGACAAAGGGGGCGCTACGGTCATTATGGACCGCGCCTATTATATATATGAAGCCAACAGAATTTTAGGAGATACCAATACTTACAAAAAATTGAAAAGCGATCCTACCAAGGAGTTTAGTATTCAACTATATAAGATATTAAATCAAGGTTTAGAGGAACAGATCCTTACCAAACAAGAATATCATTATCTAAAGAAAGAACACCCAAAGATTGCGGTATTTTATTTCTTGCCGAAGGTACATAAAAACCTGCAAGAACCCCCGGGAAGACCCATAATAAGTGGATTAGACTCACTCACCTGTAACACCTCAGAATATGTAGATCACTTCTTACAAAAATATGTGACTCAAATGCCTGCCTACTTAAAAGACACTCCACACTTACTTAATATCTTAAGAGAAATACAATGGACCCAGGGATGGATATGGGCAACATTAGATGTTTCATCATTGTACACGGTAATAGAACACCAACAAGGTATACAAGCCATCGATAACGTACTCACACGTGACGCAAGCATGAATCCCATACAAAAAAATTTCATTTTAGATTGCATCAACTTTATACTTAAGTTTAATTATTTTTGGTTTGAAAATGATTTTTATTTACAAATGTGCGGAACAGCCATGGGCACCAGGTTTGCACCTAGCTACGCCAACTTATTCGTAGCGGAGTGGGAAAGACATGCCATCTGGAACAACAATCCCCACGGTGCAAACCTGGTGCTATGGAGAAGATACATTGATGACGTCCTGATCATATGGAGAGGAACTATGGATGAACTCAATACATTTGTACAATATGTTAACAACAATAACTACAACTTGAAATTTACTTCCAATATACAGAAATCACACATAGAATTTTTAGATGTGGAACTGTTCACCGAAAACAACTTAATTTGTTCCAGAAATTACACAAAACCCACAGATAAGAACGGTTATATAGAATACACAAGCTGCCACCACCCTTTGTGGCTCAACAATATTCCCAAGGGTCAGTTTATGAGAATTAAACGAAATTGTTCAAAGCTGGAGGACTTTAATCTTAAGGCTGAAGAGCTAACAGAAAAATTCAGAGAAAAAAATTATCCTGCCGAGAGGTTACAAAGCAGCCTTCGGCAGGTACAACAGTTAGACAGAAATCAGCTGTTAGAGGGAAAGAAACAGGACACAACCGTAAAAGATAAGAAAGACTTCAGCTTTTCTTTCTTTACAAAATATAACTCACAAGCACATAAAATAAAAAAGATTATGGGAAACCATTGGCACATATTAAAAAACGACTGTGTCTTAGGGAAATTACTCCCAGACAAGCCACAAATTATTTACAAAAAAGCGGACACTTTAAAAACGATATTAGCACCGAGCGTACTCCCTAAGAACACTAAATCACAAAATGGGGGCAATTTCTTAAGTACAAAACCCAAAGGCTTCTTCACATGCGGCCATTGCAAAATGTGTACATATCTACCTAAAAAAACGGAGAGCTTTATAGGTAACAACACA